>APFE031104229.1:192915-205587 GCA_000404065.3 Pinus taeda | reverse complement strand
CACATTAATATTTTATTTTACCTAAGTTTAGACTTAGGGACTCCATTAAAAATATTAATTATTTTAATATCTCCCAAATTGTTTAGAATCTGCCCAAACCCTTTCTGGGTATTAGAGATCTCATGTGCCTTAGCCTCTCCACCAATTTTCATGGCTAGAGCACATTTGATGCTACCCCAAATCAACACTCCCTCTTAGTGAGGACTGTGCTTTAGTAATACTCCTCACTGAGCATCACCCTGATGATCTGGCATTGGTTCCTGTGCTGATGCTAGGCCTACTGCCCAACATTCTCTGCACTGTTGCATCCTGTATTGCTACCCATGGCCTTGCCACTGCCACTGCTGCATCCGTACTACAACCCCCTCTGTATCCGTGTTGTTGCCCATGGCCCTGCCACTGCCATTGCTGCATCTGCACTGTAACCACTCTCATCATGTTGCATCGTGCTGCCCATAACACTACCACTGCTAACTGTTGCATTGCAACTCAGTCACTGAGAAGTAAGTAACTGATCTCCCGACTCTGACATCTTTGTCAGGCTAGAGACACCCCTAATGTTGAAGCTCCCTTTGTCACTGACAAGTGTTCCTTGTTTGACCTCTGCGCTGCTGCAACAACTCTGTGCATCTCACACCGTTACACACCTCTCTGCGCCATCTTGCACTTGTGCAATACTCCCATGCTTCTCGCACTGTTGCCTCACGCTGTACTGTGAATCCTGCACTGTAGCTCCCTTTGTTGCTCCATCTGCATCTGTCTCTACTGACATCCACCAACACAGCTAGTCTTCTTTGGGGCTCCTGTAGCAAGGTTTAATCTAAGAGGCTGGGTACCTCGAGGATCCTGCCCCTCATCGCCTGTAGTCGATGTGACTACAGCTTAATGTCTCCTCACTTTCGCTCAAGTGGCGTGTGTGCACTCATGGCACAGTCATCATCTGTCTCCACTTCCTTCTCTGCCCTTGCTAACGCAGCCTTGGTCTTGGAGGCCTCTCCCTTGCTCTTCTTCGTCAGACACTAGGTCACATAATGACCCAACTCCCCGCAGTGGAAGCATTTGACCTTGGAGAGGTCCTTCTTCCATTTCTGTTGCTTTCTTTCAGATGCTAGGGCAACATCCTCGTCGTCCTCCTTCTTGATTTTGATCCCCTTGCTACTACTTCCCGCCTTGTTCAGCCTTCTGATCTCTTCTTGGCGAAGAGCAGCCCACATTTCCTCCCAATTTGGAAGGGTCGCCTTGCCTAGTAAGCTCTGGACAAACACCTCCCAGTGTTCTGAGACTGCGTTCAGGGCTGTTCTCACCATCAATTTTGGATCTAGCATTGCCCTTATGGAAGCCAGCTGATCCTGGATCTCCTTCAGTTGATCGAGGAAGGGGTCGATCTATTCTCCCTTCTGCATCTGGTATGATCGCAACTAATTTTCTAGCAACATCCTTCTCTACACAGAAGTATGTTGGTACAATTTCTTTAGGGCTTCCTACATCTGATTTGTCGTTTCCTTTTCGACAGTATGTGGTACTACATGGTCCTAACCCCCTCAAGGATGATGCTCTTGGCCCTCGCCATTGCCTCCTCATACTTGTCGATATGAGTTGGGTCAACTGGGATAGCTATCGTCCTCAAGGCGAAGTGCTTGACACGATTCCTGTCTAGAATAGATAGGATTTTGGCCTTCCAGACTACGAAGTTTGAGGCACTGTTCAGTCTGTCCTGGTCTCTTACCCCATTCACTGCCATCTCGCTGCTCCTCTACTTCCCTCCTGGAAGTTCTCGGTATGACTCCCTTTGAGCCTCGATTTCCCTATTGGAAACCCTTCTGCCAATGTTGAGATGCCCCCACTCCGATCCTTAGTGCTACTGCACCACTGATCCAGATTTCTTGGCTAGAAAACCTCGGTAGCAACTCCCTCCTCCTTGGTTTTGCCCTGTTAGGTATTGTTCTGACTACAGTACCCCACCAGTGCTACTCTGCAACTTACCCACAACCTTCTAAACCCCAGCAAACTGAAGGTTAGAGCTCCTAGGCTCTGTGCAAACTCGGTACCCGCAAATCAACCTCCTCAGTGAACTGCGTCAGCGCTCTTGGCCTTTCCGTGGCTCTGTGTGAGCCTGCCTTTGCCTCCCCCAGCCTCTGCGCTGCCTCTTCCTAGGTGAATCTTGATGACGCAGGCAATGTGTCACCCCTTCCTTACTGCTACTCTGCTAGGAACAACTTCTCTCACTTGGGACAGTTGTTTTCTGCTGCTGCTGCTTTGCTCGGCTGATGTCCTCAGTTCTCCTGTGATTTGCAATCACCCTCTGATACCATGTTGGAATTTCTAAGTCTGACTCATTAGAAACCCTTCATGTACTTTACTGATTTATTCCTACCTACTTGTTCTGTTAATTAACAAGTTATTTACCATGTAAATACTGGAAATAAATACAAGTACATGCTCAAGACATTACAGATCATCAACTGAAGGAAATAGAAACAAGCACACAAGTGACATCGTTGTTTTGGGATAGTGTCCTTGAAAAACCCAATGCGGAAAAACAGGTGCAGCTATTTGAGGGTTTGATTTATTAAGCAGTTTTAGAATACAATCTAGATGCTAAATCCGGCTCATCCAACAGAGAAAAATCTCGGGGGTGGTACCTCTCTACTCGGAAGCAAATATTCTTGCTGAAACTTCAGTTAAACACTCTGGTAGCTCCACAACTCCAATCTGCCCCACTAAACCCCAGCGTCAGCCTCTGGAGGCACTACGTCAGTCCTTTGGCCCTTTGCGTCACCCACACTTCCTGCTGAAACCTCGGATAAACACTTCGCTAGCTCCACAACTCCAATCTGCCCCACAAAGCCTCAGTGTCAGCCTCTAGGGACTGCGTCAGCCTCTCTGGCCCAGCGTCAGCCAATAACCCTTGCTTCAGCCTCTGGAGGCACTGCATCAGCCCTTTGGCCCTCTGCTTCACCCATGCTGGCCCTTTCGAGGCAATGCGCAGCTCCTGGCTGCCTCTGCGTGAGCCCTGGCTAGCTTTGCGTGAACCCCTGGATGGTTTTGTGTCCCTCTCTCCGGCTACTGCGCTGATTCTCCTAGTGCTATCTCTGTCTCTCTGCTTCTGTATTCACTGTCTCTCAACTGCAACTCTGATCACTCTCTCATCTTTCTCAGCAAACCCAGCCCCAGAAAGTCGAAACCTTGATCTCTTGGTGTGTTCTCCAAGTGACCCTTAAGCCTCCTCTTATTCATTTCTCGTTGACAATTCAACGATCGAGATTAAGTCCCTAATCAACGACAAAGATTATATCTGGCTTGATCCATGACTTTTGGACCCTTCTAACACTGTTTTATACTAATTCACATTAATATTTTATTTTCCCTAAGTTTAAACTTAGGGACTCCATTAAAAATATTGATTATTTTAATATCTCTCAAACTGTTTAGAATCTACCCAAACCCTTTCTGGGTATTGGAGATCTCATATGCCTTAGCGTCTCCATCAATTTTCATGGCTAGAGCACATCCGATGCTACCCCAAATCAACATCTTTGAGGTACCTTGAGGGCAAACAACATTTGGGAGGGGAGCACTTTGATGTCCCTTCTCAAACACATTTGTAACAGGGTGTTTCCGCACATTTTTGGCTAATCGAAAGAACCCAACATTTTTGAATTAGGGACTTAGGAGGAAATTCGACTTAATTTGGTTGCTAGTGGAAGCTGGGGACCACCCATGCGGGAATTCGAACTAGGCCATTCGAATGGATTGGGGGGAATTCTAAGTGCTGGATGGAGGGGCCCACATGAGGCAAGAAAGGCCCATAAAGATAAAAGGAGGAGAGAGCTCTCATTTGGATTCATTCTTACACCATGCAATCAAAATTACTTGACTATTCGCTCTGCTGTTTAGGTAAGTCAATCGACTGTTTAGCCATGAATCTCTCAAGCGGGAGATTCAACCTCTACTTCGGGGGACTATCCATTCCTGCCCTAAAGAGGCAGTTCCATAAGTATTTCAGGAGTTTCGGGAGTGTGTACAGCACAATCATTCACCCGCAACAGGGAGTGCGTATTTCTAGCTAGCTGGAGAATACGTAGGGGGAGTTTGGGGTTATCAGTGATCAAGCATTTGCCAGGAGAGTTAGAGGATTGGGAGAGCAACAACGGGTCAACCTTTCTTGTGAGTTTTGGAGCCAACAAAGCTAGGATCCCAGCAGTTCGATTTACAGTTACATGGGGCGTGCGTAGAGAGCCACCACTAAGCTCACATGGGAGTTGCAGGAAGGAATTGTAGAGTTGGAGCTGGTTGGGAGGAAATTCGACTTAATTTGGTTGCTAGTGGAAGCTGGGGACCACCCATGCGGGAATTCGAACTAGGCCATTCGAATGGATTGGGGGGAATTCTAAGTGCTGGATGGAGGGGCCCACATGAGGCAAGAAAGGTCCATAAAGATAAAACGAGGAGAGAGCTCTCATTTGGATTCATTCTTACACCATGCAATCAAAATTACTTGACTATTCACTCTGCTGTTTAGGTAAGTCAATCGACTGTTTAGCCATGAATCTCTCAAGTGGGAGATTCAACCTCTACTTCGGGGGACCATCCATTCCCGCTCTAAAGAGGCAGTTCCATAAGTATTTCAGGAGTTTCGGGAGTGTGTACAGCACAATCATTCACCCGCAACAGGGAGTGCGTATTTCTGGCTAGCTGGAGAATACGTAGGGGGAGTTTGGGGCTATCAGTGATCAAGCATTTGCTAGGAGAGTTAGAGGATTGTGAGAGCAACAAAGGGTCAACCTTTCTTGTGAGTTTTGGAGCCAACAAAGCTAGGATCCCAGCAGTTCGATTTACAGTTACACGGGGCGTGCGTAGAGAGCCACCACTAAGCTCACATGGGAGTTGCAGGAAGGAATTATAGAGTTGGAGCTGGTTGGGAGAAGTAGGAGATCACTTGGAGGGCCATTTGAGGAGGATTGCAGGAATTGGGAGAGCAGAGATTGGCAGGATCAATCATAGCAACATAATTCGAAATTGGAGGGCCAAGTTGTAAAAGGTCAATTTTTGAAGGTTGGAACCAAGGGAAAACCTTTCTAGGTTTTCCTGGGTTTTGGGCAAGGATCACACTCTTGATTTTATAGAATTTTCTTGGTAGATCTAAGGGGTCAAATAGGGGTCCCAACTCAGCTAGCAGCTAGAGGAGTTAAGGGGAATTTGGGCCAAAATTCCAAGTTCAACATTTGGCCAATTCATTCGTGGG
This sequence comes from Pinus taeda, assembly GCA_000404065.3. Taxonomy (NCBI): domain Eukaryota; kingdom Viridiplantae; phylum Streptophyta; class Pinopsida; order Pinales; family Pinaceae; genus Pinus; species Pinus taeda. The sequence goes on along the minus strand of APFE031104229.1, from coordinate 200,342 downwards.
CTTTCTGGGTTTAGGCCAAGGAGAAAGGAGTTGAAATCTCATAATTTTCTGAGCACGGGAAGCAATGATTCCAGCCCTTCGAAGTCAGCAGATAGAGCAGTTTTCTGGGGTAGCACAGTTTAGTTTGGTGCAGCAACTGTAGCAGCCTTCAGTTCAACATTTTCTCACCTGGATTTTGTCAAGCTTGTCCATTGAGACAAGCCCAGGTGCACCATTTTATTTTACTATTGTATTTTGCTCCTGAAGAAGTAATAAAATGGCTCTGCAGTTCTTTATTTCCAGTGTTTCCATGAGTGCTTAATGTACATTTCGTTTTTCTGATTGCTGGATTGTTTGCATGCTTTGTATATCACTTACATTCCTGTTTAGGATCATTACAAGCACATAAATGATTCCATGGCATATGAATAAACAAGTACCCATTTTAGGGTTTATTGCCCAAACATAATAATTACACAAAAAAACCATTACATATGACCTGGCACAATGAACACTTATTTGTGGAGCTGGTTCGACTGACTACGGGGTCTTCGCATACCTCCCAACCATAGACTGAGTTGCTTATGATCTCAGCCACTGATCACACTCGAGCTGGGGCAAAAACTCCATCGGCAACAGTGGTCCAATAAAAACCTTGGCCTTGGCACCGATCCTAACAACCTTAGTCTCCAACTACAGGCTCATGTCCCCCTAACCAACACCCAAGTGGCATAGGCCAAATCCCCCGATGGTGCCCACGTTCCAAGGTGACTTATGATTGGCGGTCTTCATTTGCAGCTCTAGGAGCTCTATTGTTGCTTGGTATCCAAGTGTCGAATAGCCGAATCGAACAACTCACAGATGGTTCAAAAGTCCCAACAAGGACTCACCAGCTGTCTCCAACCGAGTCCCTAATTAGACTCCATGGCACTAGGCCATAACTAGGGTCAACAAACCGTCGGAGCCACCAAGCTCCTTCAACCACCAGGGTTCCCAAAAACAGAGCACCAAGCTCTAAAATCATCACTTCTAGGTCCAGAGTCCAACCCAGGACTCACTCACTCATTCATCCCCCAGACTGAGTAATCAACAACATTTTATATCCGCATTCTCAACCTAGACTTCCTCTTCTTTCTTCCTTTTCTAACTGAATTCCCCCATGCATAATAATAATGCTTGACATTCATAATTCATAGTCACTCCATGAATGAATAGGCATCCCCCCCTTATAATAGGAACCTACGTCCCCTTTATCATGCATTTCCTGAAGCCACGTGGGCCCATGGTGCACACACGTCATCAAATCCCGATTGTTCCCTTTTTGTCTCAGATTTGTGCCCCCCATACTCTTTCTGTGGAGTGGGCTTCGTCGCCAACCTTATTTTATTATTATTATAATGTTTGTACAAAATAATTACAATCTGGCTCTTTGGCCACTTTAATCGTGAAAGGCATATCTGTCTAGACACGCTGGCCCCACAATCTATCTAGCATCTACATGGGCATTGTAAGCCACATAATATAATTTCGGCTCACCAGCCTAAATATCATTGTACATTACTTACACAGTTGCTTTGGCCTTATCATTTAATACTCGGCCTTATCATTTAATACCTGGCCTTATCATTTAATAATTCTCGCCTTAGCTTACACTTGCTACATCCAAACATCCACTACTTGACGAGCTCTAATCACTGCCTATGTCTTTTGCTTGAAGTAAACATTCATGATTTATTGGGCGTTGTTGTCGCTCAGATCGTACAGGCAGGGTGCGACAATGACTTCGATTGGGGGTTGTCACTGTGATTCCCGACCTCTCCATTCTAGCTGTCTCCCAACAACAAGGTATGGGGGGTAGTCCCTATGAAGGATAGAAATGCAAGACTCGTTGGCAACCAACAAGTCCGAAAGACACGATTGAATGGCCTAGCCACTTGGTTGATTTAGCAGGACTTATAGATTAGATTAGATTTAGATGTGAGACCAGTGCCTTATGGAGTCAACTTCTTGCTTATTACCAATTGGATGCCAAGTAACCAGATGAAAAATCGTTGCTTGGATGTTTGTCTATCCTAGATTAAGTGCAAATTCTACAGGCTAGGTGAAATGAAAAATCTTGGTTGATTTTAAGTTAGATGCCTATCTAAATGTAACCTTTCACTTAACTATTTTGGAACTTGTCCCTATAGTAGATTGTGGGATAGAAGCCAATGGGAAACAAGCAGAGGCCTGATTAATGATACCTCCCCATGTGTTCTAACTACCCAATGCTTCTGGTGCTACAGAGGCTGTGGCTTTGACAACTGCAAGGTCACCGTGTTAACCACTAAAGAGGTGTTACGTCCCTCAAGCTAAATTGAGAAAGGTGGTCCTATTGTCTATCAACCAAGCTTATGCTTGGAGGTAGGTTATTAAAATGCAAGACTAGTCCCAAAATGAAATGCAAGGTGAATGAGTGATTCTTAAGGTGAGATTACTTAAATTTTTCTTTAAGTACCTAGTTATGATTTCCTTCAAGTTAAGATATAAAGTACTTAACAATGCTTAGAAAAGGTAATCCCATCCACTAGACAGTTGCTTAGATTCAACAATGCCAACAAGTGATAAAAATGCCCATGATACAATTATTCAATAATCACAAGATGTATATTCTAAAAAAAAGATTGCCAATATGCCAAGCATTCTCAGTAACCATAAACCAATGATGTCAAAAGAGAACAAGATCGCTTATCCACTTAGAACACTTAGCCAATGATTTTCAATACAAGATGCCAATCAATTAGACGGATGCCGAAATATTGTAATTTAATCACAACAAATTAGATTTTTAGAAGCTCAAGATCACAAATTTCTTAATGATGCACAATTGAAACAAGTTTCTTTAATGCCAATTTGTTTAGAGAATTAGATTTTAGGAGGATAATTGATGTAACTTAAACCACTCAACAAAATCTCATTATATTTAAGTGCTTTAGAGAGTGATTCTTATGTGCAAATTGAAGTTTCTGGAACTCACAAGACAAAAGAACATTAGCATCTTAGCACAAATAAACAAGATTTTTTCCACAAAAGTCCAATGATCATTAATGTTCCAACTTTATCCAAATGAGCAATAATCAAACCTTTATGACAGCAGTGAGCTACCCAATGAATTATTCAATGCCAAATACATCAAACAAGCCCAAATTTCTCAAATCCTTAAAAGCATTTAAAATGCAAAGTGTAAATAATGGAAGCCAACAAATATCTTTAATGTACCTAGCCTCCTTAGGACACCAATGCCACAGTTAGGATCAGATTTCAATTATGTTATGACAGTCCTTAAACTTTATGAAATATGCCAAATAAATGGATGCCCAATTTACACAAATACCTTGTCAATGTGTTAGGAATGCTACTAATGAATTTTATGACACCTTTATGATAATTTTGTCACTGATTTATATCAGACTTCAGTAAGTGCGTGCCACAGAGATGACAATCATGAAAACGCATAAATTTTGCCCAAAAGACAAGTACCTGACACATGCAATGATTAGCTTATGAAATTATAAAGTTTGCTAGATGATTTTAGGGCATTCAAGTTTAAATTTTACCACTGTTATGAATTAGTTATCTTGCTGTTAGAAAAACAGTGAGATGAGTAAGGTTTTAGAGATCAAACCCTTAGGCCCTAGGCCTAGTAGAAACTTGCCTTCTTGCCCAAATTTTCCAATGAGTGGAACACCTGCAAACACCAAAATTTTTTCCCAATGGCTCTGCAAAATACACCAATATTCAGTGCAGAAAATGACAAATCAACCACAGAGGCAAAGAAGGCAAATGAGGGCAAGGGAATGGCTAGAAAAGAGGGTACAAGGCTGTTAAAATTGGAAATTAGGGCCAAACTCCATGTGTGTCTACTATTTTATGGCAGGTGATATTTTTCTTGGATTCCTCTTGTAGAGTGTAGGATTGATCTAAAGATCATCCGATTCCGATATGTATTCATGGAGATATGAATTTATTTGTGTTATGTGACAATTCATCAAGGTCAGCCAGCAACCAAATTACTCCCTCTTGTCCTCCAAGTTTTAGTATAAATAGAAGAGGTCCTCAAGTCATTTGCACACACTCATTCTTGTGATCTTTCTCTATTCATTATGTTTTGGGTTTAATGAAGGAGAGATCTAGAGGGAGTTTCCAGGGTTTATGCTGCCCTAATGATGCCCTAAATCTAATTGGCAATCATGAAGGCTAAACGCTGTCATGGAAGGATGCCCTAGACTCTAACGCATTCATGGAAGGAGCCCAAATGCAGTCAGGGAAGAAGACTTCCTTAACACAGCTAGGAAGTGACCTAAACGCAGGTCTAATGCAATGTTGCTTGGGAGCAGGAGCGGGAGTGAAAACGGGAGCGGGAGTGACCATTTTCAGAAGCTCCCGGTTTGGGAGCGAATCCGGGAGCGGTTTTTTAAAAATATATATATATTTTTATATTTTTTAATTTTTGATACATATATGTCAACAAAAACATGTAATGATGAATTAGACATAAAAAACATAAAAAAACATAGATTGATCATTGAACCATATCACATCAATCATCTAGAAATTATAATCATCATCAACCATGTCCACAAGATAGTAAATTACATATTACAACTGCAACATATTGAGTCTCATGAATCATGATTCATCAAATTCAATCTTAAAGTTTGAACTTCAAGCTTTCAAAATTGAAAATTCAATAACATTTATCATCATTGATCACCAAAGTTGTACTTGTAAGCTAAGTTTAACCATTACAAGAAGAAATATCTTAGATATTTCTAAGTCCTAACTTCTAACTGTTAACATGATATGAAATGTTATAAATTTATAAATGAAACATGAATAATGAAATGAAATGAAACAACTTTAGTCTTTCACGAAGCATCATATTCATAATTCACAATCATTACCAATGAGTTATAATTGCCAAGGCCCAACTTCAAACTTCAAATTTTCATTGTCATAGTGATATATTGTTTACAAAAAATATCATTATGATATGAAAGAGTCAAGAGTCAAGAGTCAAGGACTCAAAACTCAACAATTATGAAAACTAAAGTCCAATAGAAACTAAAAAGACAAGTAAACTGTAAATGATAAATCTACATGTGGCCCTTGCCACGAGAGTCTCCAGGAGTATAAGCAGGTCGTGGTGGTCTTCTAGGAGTCTCCCGCATAGACCGACGACCAGAACTAGAACCTCCACGTGAGGGTGTAGATGGAGGTGGCGACAATAAAGGAACAAGACTCAGACCTCGAACACTGCTACTGGATGGTGGAGGTGGAGGTGGAGGTGGAGGTGGCATGGCTACTGCAGCTGCTTCATCTTCATCCCTTACAAGTTCCTCTTCCAGTTCTTCAATATGTACAATGCCATCCTCCAAATTGTCATCCTCTGGGTGATTGTCCCAAATTTTATATGTGGGATCCTCATTAGCCCGATCACAGTAATGACTCAACAACCTCAAGTTGTAGTGCACATAAACCAAGCTTTCTGCTCGGTTTTCATTGAGTCTATTCCTTTTCACATTATGTATGTAGCTGTAGGTGCTCCAACACCTCTCTGCAGAAGAAGTATTTACAACCTGTGAAAGAACTTTTTTTGCCAATTTTGGCAAAAGTCCCTGCCCGCCATATGTTTCCCACCATGTGAGAGTATCAAATCTATCTCTGTCGTCCATTGCATGGAAGTTACCATACAAACCAGTGCCACTGAAGTATCTACCTATTTCAAGGCGCACAGCTGCACATTCCTCCCTGTCAGGTACCAATTTTTCTAATGCTTCCAGATATCCTCTAGTTACCTCTGGATCTAAATGGGGTTTGGTCCTAACCCCACCCCTTGCTGCAGGTTGGCCCAACCAAGATGTAGAGTAGTATTTGGCGTAAGGATATACGCCAAGCAATGTAGTGGAAGATTAAGTCTATTCCACCGTTCACACACACAATCATGGATCAGTTTGTACAAGTTGGCATCTCTGTTATGAACAACATCTTTTATTTGCCCCAACATGGTATCCATCTGCTCATACACCTCGCTAATCACTGGTTTGTCTGTATCTGCAAACCGAATTATGTGATAAATGGGCTTGGTGAAATCCAAAACTTGCCTCACACTTGTCCAAAATTGACCATCAAGAGCGGCCTCCTCCACCATTTCAAAACCTCCCCTGTCAGCGGCATTTGTAGCCCTTTCCTTCAATACCTGCCAATGTGGACTTTTGATACCATGCTAGCCAATGACTCTCTTACCTTCAAAAGGCGCCTGAAGGTGATGTAATAGCTACCAAATTTGGTCTTCGCAATCTTCAACAACTCCGATCTTGAGTGACTGCGGAAAAGGCCATGGGTATCGCTATGATTTATAATAAATTTTATCATTTGTTTGCCTTTCTTGTACAAATCACCAATCCATTTGTATTGTTCATTTTTGTTCTTAACAACATCATGCATCAAAAGGTTCAATTTGTGAACCAAACACCCAGACCAAAATATGTTGGGGTATTTATCCTCAATAATTGCTCCCGCTGACTTACAATTAGGAGCATTATTAGTGATGACTTGGATGACATTGTATGGCTCAATACGGTCAATTGTTTCAAGTAATGCTTCTGCAATGTTGATGCCGGTCTTGAACTTCTCTGAGTAATCATATGCATTTAGAAAGATGGCACCACTAACAGACACATCAAGAACACTTATCAATGGCTTGCCTTTTATATTTGTCCATCCATTAGATACAATGGACACCCCATGGTCAGTCCAAGAACTTGTCATTCTATTCAAAGAATGTAATATTTTTGCTTTTTCATGATCAAGTCCAACGGTTCTTGCCTTGTCATACCCAGGGCTCTTGTATCCTTTAGGAGCACCATTTATGGCAGAAACCATTTTGTGCCAATAAGGTGAGCGAAGAACATTGAATGGTATCCCACATACATAGAGAAACCTGTAAACTTTTGAATCCACATCATTCCTACACCCCTCATCAAGGAAATTTGATATGGTTTTACGCCTTAAAGTTGGTGACTCTATGCCTCCATATCCACTGCCTTGGGACGATGTTGAAGGAGTTCTTTGTGCTTGTGATTCTGAGCTTTGTTCAAAGAAACCCCTTGATTTTTTAGATTTGTATTGGGCTTCCTCCTCTTCCCTTATGTATTTGGATCTATCTGCTGCTGACACAGTTGCACAAGTTTTGATTCCTATTTGTTTATCTCCATCCCATGGCCTTTTCCCGCAGAGGTGTTTTCTAACACTGGTGTATGAACCTGTGTAATTATTGTTGCATTGGGGGCAATGAAATTTAGTGGTTCCACCCCCTTTCCCTGCTTCAGGCCTGTTAACATATTTCCACAATGGGGTTTGGTCTTGTTTAGTTTTTTGAGACTCACGTTCACCCTCCTCCAGCTCCT
>APFE031104229.1:124362-183413 GCA_000404065.3 Pinus taeda | reverse complement strand
CCTCTTCCCTTATGTATTTGGCTCTATCCGCTGCTGACACCGTTGTACAAGTTTTGATTCCTATTTGTTTGTCTCCATTCCATGGCCTTTTCCCGCGGAGGTGTCTTCTAGCACAGGTGTATGAACCTGTGTAATCAATGTTGCAATGGGGGCAATGAAATTTAGTGGTTCCAGCCCCTCTCCCTGTTTCAGCCCTGTTAACATATTTCCACAACGAGGTTTGGTCTTGTTTAGTTTTTTGAGGGTCATGTTCACCCTCCTCCAGCTCCTCCTCACCGGGGTTTTCACCAATTCGACTTTCTCCAGCTTCTTCATCCCCCTCTTCAGTTTGGCCCCTCTGTTTCCTACTCTCCAGCACCATAATAACCATAAAAGGGATCAGGAAGAGGAAAATGCCAAGAAATATAGCCAGGTCCATGGTGTTTGATGTTTGTAGGGTTTTGATTCAAGAATCTGCAAATTAATTTAATTTATTGGGATTAATTAATTTAATATTAATTTAATTTAAATTCATGATTTTTAAACTCAATAAACTAAATTAAATTAACTTAATTACTACCTAACTAAATTAAACTAATTAAACTAACTAAATTACTAAGTTACTTACCTCTGCAGGCTTGTTCTTCGCTCCTCGGCACTTGCTCCTCGTTCCTCAGCACTTGCTCCTTGCTCCTTTGCTCTTGCTCTCCAACAAACTCAACTCAATGAAGTGATAATGAAATTTTTTTAGGCCCATTGGGCTTTTAAAACAATTTTTTCTTTTAAATTTAATTTTTTTTCAAGTCCGCAGAATTTTTTTCCACCGAATCGCTCCCAGCACCGCTCGAAACGCTCCCGGAGCAATTTTTTAATGCCCGGGAGCGATCGCTCCCCGAAAGCTTCTGGGCTTAAAAAATCGCTCTAGGAGTGACGGAGTTACCGCTCCCCACAACACTCCCGAAAATGGCAGGGAGCACAAATTTTTTTAAGGGAGCGCGCTCCCGAAAATTGCTCCCGTTCGGGAGCGATTTCGGGAGTGTGCTCTCGCCCGGAGCGCGATTCGGGAGCGGGTTCGAGGGGGGGGGGACGCTTCCCCGCAACTATGGTCTAATGCCACTGTTCTTGTCACCTAAAACACAGTGAGCGAGGTTTTCATAGGCAGCAAAAAGAGGCAGGTATTCACTATAAAGAGGGAACCTTGACAAGCCCTAACCGCAGTCTTATCAAATGTCACAAGCTGGTGCCCTAGACGCAGTCTTCTATCCGCAATCTTTGAGGAGACTAGGCCGCAGTTTAAGGAGGGTTTTTATGTGCCCTAACTGCTGTCAATACAGGCTCGAACCGCAGGCATAGAGTTAGCTCTTATATGCTGTCCAAAGGGTCCTCAATCCACTGTCCTAAGGAGAGTTCTAGTCACTGTTACAAGAGACCCTGAAACACAGCAATAGGAAGACCTAGATCCACACCACAGAGAGGTTTCTATTCAGGGTTTGACTGCTACCTCGGATGGGTACCCAGGTTAGTCTCATGGTGATCAACGCACGACAAAAGGACTCAAGGAGGTCTGTGCTTGTATCATTCTCGGCATGATGTAGTCAAGATAGTCCTTGGATGGACGGAGCAGAAAAGAGGCACTGTATTAATATGAATTTTGGGTTAGATTCATTCTTGACATAATCACAAATTCTGTGATATCAATCTCAACATTTCTGTGTATAGAGCTTTATCTCACAGTATATGGATTTGCCTCCTTGCTATATTAATATGTATATCAGTGATATCACAAGTCTTGGTATATATATATATATGCTCCTTCATGGTTTGTGTCCAATGACAGGAAATAGTATCACATGCATTGGTGATGTTTTGAAGACACTCTCTTCAGCGTTGCTATGTGCTAGGCCGCAGGCCATAGCACCATAGCTAAGACTACCTTGGGGCTGCTGTCTTAGGATTGTTTGGAGTTTGTTCAGATTAGCCATTCAGCACAGTGATGGGTACAGCATGGTGTTGAATGCAGCTTGGATGTATGCAACATAGTGATGGGTGAGCATGGTGATGGAATCACCTTGGAGAATCAATTGAAGCAGTATGCCTTCACCTGAGTTTAGATTTGCTACCTCATGTGTCATCTTCTTAGAGAAGATCTCTGGTCTTATTTTGACAAGTCAAAATGTTGACTTCTGATGTATATGTACTATTTTTTTCTCTACTGAACTATTGAAGAATATAAGAAGAATTGATCAAGGGTTTCCCCACATTGGCGTTTGTCCCTAGCTGGCGCAACATCTTGTGTACTCTTGTCTTGGCTTGTTTTTTAATGTTTATGTTTAATGTTCTATCCACACTTTACTATCATGCTGATGTGATTGCTAATTTGGAATTGATATTGAGTTAAATGAAAAATTGAAGTAAATTGCTCTCAGCATAGAACATAACTAAAATTAACAAACGCTTAATTAGGCCTGCGTCACACAAGGGGAGGCCAAAAAGCCCTAGCGGCTAGGGTCAGGAGGTTGTAAAGGCCTGCATTAAGGTAGGGAAAGCCAAAATTAGGGCTGCAGCTAAGGGAATGAGCCCGCAAAGGGTTGTCGTAGGCCCCACAAGGGTTGCAACCTAGGAGAAAAGGCCTTTGCAAGTCCGCCTCAAGCATTTTAGGGCTACGAATTAGGAGAAAAGGGAGAAAGGGGAGTAGGAGGAGGAAGAAGAGGGAGGCCGAGGATAGACAAAGTGATAAGGAGGAGGGCCGAGAGGGTTAGGAGGGAGGGCGAGGGTTTTAGGCCTCACAAAAAGGCCAAGGAAGGTAGGCCGAGGCCTTAGAAGCTTGTGGCTAAGGCCCAAGGACCAAGAAAGGATGATGCAGGGGCTAATGGGGTCAACGACAAGGAAGAAAAGGCTAGATCTAGCCTGTGGCTATGCAAGGAAGGCTAGATGACTAGGGTAGGGGAGCACGTTGAGCTTGGAGGCCCTAAAATGTTTGAAAACCCTTGCCAAAACTTGGATTTTGCTTCAGATCTTCATTTTCATTGCAAAATTCCTTGTTGCTGGCCCTACAAAATTTCTAGAGACTAGATCTTACCCTCAAGGGCTTAGATCTGGCTCTAACCCAATAAATCTTCTGGAATATGACGTGCACAAATGAAAATACAAGTATCTAAAACCCCAATATACATACAAAAAATTCAAAACTCCAAAACCCCAACTGCAAAACAAAGTTTAAAAATTTTTATTACAAAGATTAAAAAAAATTATTTACAAAATCAATTTACAAAATATACAAATATACAATGCTTGAGAAATTTTTGAGGAATAATTTTTTGTAAATTTTGACAATGGCTAGTTGTATTTTGAAAAATAGATATTAACCACAACCTTAGCGAAGTAACAAAATCACATAAAATATCTGAAGTCCAAACAAAGTGACTCTGTGCCCACAGTCTGTGAACTTGGAGCCTAAGGGCCGGGGAACTTGTAAACTCTATATATTTTTGAAGAAAATTTGTTAGATCATACAATGAATCGGATCACCTAATATAAACCCAAAACTTACCAATAGGATGTTCCTATCATTTACAAATGAAATAACAATTCATATAATAATGAAGCACAATATAGGAAAGCATATACCCAACACATACCACAGATCAATGAGAGAAATACACCATGAACTGCACCCAAAAGTCTTTTATTATGAAATTCAAACATTCAGAGCAGAACATTGGCTTCATGCCAGCGTTTACAAAATTGCATCTGACCAAAGATCAAGATGAAAAATAGAAGCCAAATGCCTTCTATTTATAGAGAAATTCTTCCAAGTGGAAAATAACAACTAGTTGGCTTGATCCTCATCAAACTCAAAATAATCTTGACGTTGATAAATACTTGATCAACTTTTAATCTCTATTGAAAATATTTATTTTTAATGAATTTTCGAATTTCTCATTAAAACAATTTTTTATTAGTTCAAAATAATTATTTGTAACTAATTTCCTTGAAAAATTGACTTTGACTCAACCACCAAGGTCTAAGGGTCCAAATTTTCTTGAAATTTCCAATATTCCCTTGTTGGGGGGCCTCCAAAAATTAACTTCTTTTAGACCCACAAATCTCCACTTGAAGAAATTAATTTGTCTAACATTTTAATTTTGTTTTTAAATTAATTCATTTTCTGGCTTAGGATTTAATTTTATTTTTGCCAAAATAATTAATTAATTGACTCATGAAGGATTAACTATTTTTCCACCCTCAAATATTTTAGTCACGGTGTCTAGGTATGAGGACCATGCACTAAAATATTTTTACATCAGATATTACAATAATTCAACTCTCAAAGGGGGAATACCCGTTCTTATAGACCCTCATAATATTTACCTAATTCTATGACACAATATGATCTAGTAGACCAAGTGATTTATAATAAAATAATTTAGCCAATTAGCTTAAATTATTCCGAAATCACATTTGCAATAGACTCGACTAAAACACTAGGACTCACCTAAGACCATATTGATAAATTCCACCCTAGCTTTGGGGTTGAGGTTGGAGGTAAAACTTTGCCAATCATTCATGTTTAGAAACACAAAAAATCAATGAGATGAAAAACCTCTTAGGATGAAATTTTGTTGCCAGAATCATTGACTTACTTAAGATATTACTTAATTTAATTGTCGTACTAGCATCATTTACATTACAAACTTGCAGAATGGGTTTACAATGGCATAATAAAGTGTTTGATGATGATCCCGATCTTTGAAAAAATTGGCACAATTGCTTCCTTGGAACTATGACAAAATGGGTGCAATAGGCACCAATTTGTCTATCAGCTTTCTACCATTTGGTTGCACCTAGTGTCGTTTGACATGTTTGTATATATAAATCAGCATAGTTTTTTGCCATGTTTTTTTTGTCTTTTTTCATAGTAATCATATTTAATGTGAACACCTTAATAATTTGAATATGGAAAATGTGGAGAGTTTATCATTGCTAATCGCATGTAAACTGTAATGCAGGATAGTTGGTATGGCACTCTCATTTACCTTGGCATGGAAGGAGGCCTTCCAATTGTGACTTTCACGTATGTTCCTTGCCCCATTATCCACCAATACTTGTAATGTCTAGCTAAATACTCGTGAAACACAAATGTGCATTTCTATTTATAAGAGAATAAAGGTAAGTACATAAATCACGGATTTCATTTGTTGGCAACAAAGGTACTTTAAAGTTTAAACAGAGCCGAAGAAGGTGATTCATTATGGATCCATTATTTTTTATTAAATTAATCTTGATTCAATAATACATTTTCTTTGTTTATGAAATAAATACAATTGTTTGTAGTAATCTTCTTATTAATGTCCTTAATTGAAGTTGATGCTTATGCATATAGACAGTTATTTAATGATTGATGATGAATGGCATATGCCTAAAGGGATGGGTGCTCCAAGAAAGGAATATTATAGGCACCTCAATTCTCCACAGCTAAACCACAAGCAAGAGAAGAAAAAAATAGTTATGGTGGTGAGTGAGCCACTGAGAAGCTCTTGCCTACTTCATCAATTATGTGAATGTAATGCTCAAGATATGCATTATCTAAGAATTGGGCAGTGCCCATGCCTGTACATGAAGCTATATGTTCAACTCACACCTCCCATTAGAGATACCACGTGGCAACCACTATCTCCTATGTAATGGAATATAGCTATTTGTGACTCCAACCTCACAATACAACTAGAAGAAGACACCTTGCCTTAGTGCTTCATGTGTGAGTTCTCTTCTTTCTATCTTGCTTCCTCCAATGATTAAACTGCCTTGGTGTCTTTACCAGAACATGACATTCATCCATAGGGATCCCATAACAAAAGAATCCCATTTGTGTACTCATCAATGTGAAAAGACGTCTTACATTGTTTCATCACAATCACCTCATATCCCTTCTGGAACCAAAATAACTTATAAGGTTGGGGATACTCCATCATGCCAATCCTAGTGTCTCCACCATTTCAAGTGCAATCATGTTCTTTATACTAGTACTAGAATAATTCACAATAATTTCCTCAACAATTTGTTTTCTTGGAACACTTGTTGATGCAATCTTTGCTCTGTGTATCATCAAGTTCCTACCTCTTTCTGCTACCACTGCAACTGCTGCATTGTCTCCTTGCATTTCTCATTTGGCCAACGATGTTATAGCCTCATTACCACATGCCATCCCTTGTTACAATGCTAACACTACAACCATTGCATTGTCTCCTTGCATCTCTCATTGTGCTAACTGTGTTCTGGCCATTATTACCTTAGGCCATCCCTCTCTAGGCAGTCAAACCATGTTCCATCTATGGCCTTCCTCTCCACATGTAGCAACGAGTCTTTCTTTTGTAGCCAGTAGCATTTCGACCTCTACCTCAATATTCACCTCAATTTTTGTCTCTAACCTTCCCTGATGCACTACCTTGGACAAACTTATCAGCCTTCCCTTTATGCAAATCATATGTGCCCAATGCTAAACTCCATCTGCTACATTGAGCACCTCTTCCTATTGCTATTACAAAAACTGAACATAAAGAAATCAAGAACAAGAGAGAGAACTTGAAAGAGAGATACACTTCTTGGATATCATATGAAGAGAATGATAGTGTCTTTATAGGAAAGGCATAACATAAACCTTAAATGTATAAATCTTAAAATGCATGAACCGTAAAATAATTTGAAGTGTAGTTTAAGTCATGCACACAATACTAATCACACTAAGTTATAAAGTGACTTTATCATTAGACGTAGGTTGACAGTCTAGATGATCATTATAGACTCTAACATTGTCCCTTAATGGTCATTCTAGAAGACACCCGAGTTTATCTCTCATTTTACAAATTTATCTGGGCCAAGAGGCAATATTTCATCTCAACTACACCATTTTCAAGGGCTGTTGAATGAAATGATAATGTACATTGACATGTTTTGTGCACTAATGAAGAGGGTTCTTTTCCCAGCTTGATAACTCCTTGGTTGGCACAGAAAAGTAGAGTAGGCTCACTCTGATCAACTTCCAGATTTGCAAGTACGCTTCGATGCCACACTGCTTCTCACGCCCCTTTACTGCTGCTCTGTATTCTGCTTTTGTAGAGGAAAGTGAATCTGCATGTTGCCTCTTGCTGATTGAGGAAACTACTATTCCAAGGGTGAATATATAATCTGTTGTGGACTTCTTGACATCCACAGATTATGCCCAATTCACGTCTAAATAGCCACACAATCAAAGCTCCTTGCTCTTGCCAAAGTTAGTGCTTCTTTCACATATCATAGCACCCTATTTGCTGCTGTCAGTGTTCCTTCTTTTGGAGTTGTCATGAATGAGGAGATATAGATATCACTTACTGCATGACTCAGATAGGTCAAGCTGCCAATGAGATTCCTGTACATTGATTCATTAACTGCTTTTGAAGTAGTCTTTGGCTGAAAGTTTCAGCACTTTCTGCATAGCTGTAGATGGGATTTTGCAATCTGCCATACTGGATCTGTCCAAAAAGCCTTTAATATATTTTGTTTGTGAAGAAAAGTTATATTCATCTATTTGCCAAATTTCTAAACCTATTTTTTTAATGTGGGCAGCCTAAATCTGTCATGTCAAAAGCTGAATGTAAGTATAATTTTACCTTTGCAATTGCTCCACCCTCACTTCTTGTAATGCTGATGTCATCTACATATATCACTAGAGTCATTGCATCACCAACTATGCGTTCAATGTATAGTTTTGGTTTTGAAAGACTTCTTTTGAAATCATGTTCACCCAAATTATTGTCAATTTTTATTATACTAGGACCTAGGAGCCTTATTCAGCCAATAAAGAGCTTCCTTCAATCTGCAAACTAGATGTTCCTTTCCTAGAACCTGAAATCCCTATGGTTGGTAAACTTAAACTTTTTCCTCTAAATCTCTGTTGAGATTCCACTCTTCACATTCATTTGGTACAGTTTCCAGCCAAATTGTGCTGCCATGGCTAGAAGTTAGTGGATTGTTCCTATTTTCACTATAGGAGCAAAGTTCTCCTTACAATGAATCCCTTCTTTCTTCGCAAAGTCCTTTGTGACGAGGCTTTCTCTGTGATTGTCAAGTGCCCCACTTGTGTTATTCTTGACTTTATAGATCATTTGCAATCGATGGGTCTTTTTCCTTGAGCTAGCTTTCTGAGAGAACATATCTGATTCTTCATCAAGGTCTCATATTTGGCTTTCATACCTAATTGTTACTTTAGTCTTCCTTTGGACTTCTTCATACCCCTGAGCCTCAAATGAGTATTGAAGTTTAGCCATCGAAGCATAATTCACTGTATCATGCCCTACCTCCTTTTGGTTTTTCTTTTGCCCTCATATCAACCAACTAATCCTATTGAGAGTCACCGTAGGTGTTAGATTTTCAAGTTACTCTGAAAGTATATACACCATGTTTGAGGGTGCTTCATGAGATTTGGAATATATGTTGTATTTTCAGCCCTTGGATGGCCCAAGATGGATTGTAGCATGATAGATGGTCCATGATGGATATGCATAATTGAGATAACTTGGTTAGTAGATTTTTGAACTCATTTAATTACAAGCTTGATGTTCTTTCTTTAGGCATTGGAGATCTCTTGGAAATTTAGTGGATGCCCTTAATTGAGGCCTCATGGAGGAGCCACTTGTTTGGAAAGTGCCCTTTAGGGATGTGGAGAGTTGTGTATCATGGAGGAGGGTTTCAACTAGTTAGCATGTGACAATTTGGTTTGCTAGGAGATTTGCTAGGGTTCATGAGTTCATGAGGAAATCTTATGAGAAGCTATGGAAGAGAGGGGAAGTGTTGGTTTGGAGTTCTCTTGTGACTATGGTTTTCTCTTGTGGAAGTGGCATGAGATACAATGATCAAATGTATTCATTCACTCTTGTGATGAGATGTGATAAATAGAAGAGAGTGCACACTTCGTCTCTCTATAAGTCTTCACATGTACTTGCATTCTCTCTCTCTTGAGGTGCTAGGGTTTCTTAGTCTTATTATAGTTCTAGGGTTAGGTTTTATCCCTTGGATATTGGAGATTAAGGTTTTGAGAGAAAACCTTGTTACCCACCGAAATGGATAACCCCATAGGGAAAACTCTTCTCCTGCATTTGACATTCGGCTAAATAGCCAACCAACCCACAACTCTTGACAACCACTATTTGATGATGATATACCATGTGCCTCTGCCATTTGCATCAACTACGTGTGTTTCCCCATTTGGCATTACCACTTGGATGAAGGTGGGTTATTATTCAAAACTAAAATGTAATTTGATCATTTTGCGATTGAGTCCTTATACTTGTTTGTTTTGGGCATTTACTATGGATAGAGGGGTGATTTGGAAGATTGATCAATCTTGACTGTAAATTTGTTCTCTCATCATATTAGCGGGGTTAATTCTTAGCCCTAGTCTAGTGGGACCTCCCTTGGGCACTACTTGGAAAACTCATTGAGATAGTGTGTTCATTATCCCTAATACCATACTTGACACTTTCCGTCACACATTACAAGCCCATAGCTCGCCTCCATTCTTTGGGTCTAAATTATCATTAGATCATCGAGATTTGGCACCCATATGTTCACTCCTTGAATAGGGCTGAAAAACTATTTCTTTGGAGGTTGATGCATCTAAAAGAATGAAAAAGCACATCATGGCCACAACGAAAGAGAAGGAAGAAAACCAAAATGCAAATGATGGTTAGGGACGTAAGTTAGCGCATAGGGAAAAGCCTAGCATGAGCTCTACCGTCCTCATTAGCCATCACCCAGTTCCTAAGCACATGATGCTCCCTCAAGCTTTGGAGAGAGCTCCCAACAACTCTCAAAGATAAGTATCTCATGTCTTTTCAGTTTTGGGTTCATGTACTCATTTAGTTGTGGGTATATTAAATACTAATCACCTTTCTCCCTATTTTGTCTTGACTAGGGAAAACATTGGAAAGAAGGAGGATCTCTCAAGACAAGCTTAGTCAAGATTCAAAGGTATGCTTTGAATACATTAATTGAAAGGATTATTCATTTGATGATCTATTACTAACTCTATTATGAATAGTTGTATTGAATCTTAGTGATTCTTGTTCGGGTGATTCATCTCTTGATAAATCTACCCACCCCACTCATATACTCGATGGGCTATGTAGAACCCTAGATAGGTTCTGGAAAACCATAACCGAAGGGTATGTTAATGCGAAATGTCTAGAACCCCTAAATTGCTTAGGGATACTGTGAAATGCTAGTTGAAGTTTTTATGATGATGTCATGTTTGGGATTTTGGTATGATTGAGAAATCCAAATTTGTTAGGGTTGAGTAATAAGGTCTAAAATACCGGAACCTTTGAAGTTTTGGTAATGTAGGGCTTGCTATGTTTCTACATTGGAACCCTAGCTCATTGGGGTTTGGTGGAATGTGTGAGCAAAACCCTTACATTGTCTTAGAAATGTTTCTGTTGGTATGTGTGTATTTCTCTGATCAAACCCTAGAGTAATCAAAATGATTGTGTCTAACTCTTATTTGATATTATTGTGAAGTTGGGTTTGACTAACACATGATATGAAATATATTTGCATGATGATGAAATCTAGGCATATATAGATATGTCATTTTGGTTGAAATCCTAGGTTAGTCTAGATCAATATGTATTAATGTTGTTGGACATATGATATGTTTATGTATGGTTATGAATTCCTCGATATGTGTTGACCTAGTCATTGATGGTCATAAGATTTAATGGAAGTCCTTGTCTGAGATTCTAGGATGATGATATTTGAAAATCTAGGGTTTAGCAATTAAATCCTAGTAGTGACATTGTCTAGTGTGAAATGTAACAAACTGAGATCTATGTATGTAATGAGTGTTGACATTGTGAAAATGGAATTCTAAGGTTTTAGAATTAAACCTTAGTCAATGTAAAATCTCTGAAATATGATGATTTGTGATTTGTATGATGTTTAGTGAAATTGTGAATTCTAGGGTTTTGGAGTTGAACCTTAGTTGAAGTAGAAATCTCTGATGATTCTTTCAGGACCATAATCAAACTTAACTTCTTTCTTTATTAATGCGGAAATTCTAGATTCATTACAAGCGAAGTATGCCAACAGATTGAGAAAAAAGTTTCTCTCTGTGTCTAAAACTAAGAGATCTGATCCCTCTGAATGAGCCTTACCATCCTTTTATAATCAAGATAGGGGACAAACATCCATGAAGAACAAGATTCCAGACTGATGACTCAAAAGTAATTTTGTACTGCTTTGATTCGGGTATGAGTAGACAACTCATATTATCTCATCCCTTTTCCTTTCGGAAAGCCATCTGGCATATGGGGACCGAACCAAAAGGACTGAAGACAAATGAAATCCATAAAGATCTACTAAAGCTAGCATTATTTGTACTAAAAGTTATACAATAGAGATTCGACATCACGAGATATCTACTAAAGCCGACATGATTTGTACTAAAGGTTACATATTGGAGATTCAAGATCAGGTCAACCCACTAAAGCCTGTCTAATACCAACGTCGATTAGAAAGACAAGACAATCACATGACATAATATTCGATTTGGGGATGGGTGTAGTGCTGGTACTAAAACCTTTCAATCAAATAATTTGAAAAATACTGTACTCGGACATCTTTTTCGGATTCCCATATCTGTGAAACGTGACTGTCAGGTGGCTCCAGCAAATTGATGTACTCAAAAGGATTTGATTCAGGATCCACTTGTTCGTGGAATTCATCATAGCTCTGCTGAATCCCGTCGATGCCCGAGGCGACTATCCTGGCCTTATAGTGGTTAGTGACAAACCACCTGACGTGTCCACATCTTCTGATTCCATGAAAGAAGTGGAGTTCTGCAATATTGGCAATATCCCTGACAGATTTGTACAAAATTCCTGATTGATGAGCTATGGGTTCACTAAATCCATAGATTTTCAACAGATTGAGGGAATATGGCTTGATGACAAGAGCAGATAAGCTATAAATTCCCCACCATTCAAGGAAAGAAAACTGCAAAGAATAAAACAGATTAGAAGAATAATTCTGCAAATTCATACCTGTATAAAATGCCTCTTTTTGTTGATCAATATCAAAATTATCTCTGTTGAGATGGTTGTCGAATCTTCTGAAGGTTATATGACAACTTTCAATCAAATCTTCATCATCCTCACTTCTTTCAAGCATATAAGTGATGCTTCCAATGTGAACCAAATAATCCAAGGCTTCAATAGCTTCATTATTCATTTCATCTTGCATCCTTTCATTCCATAGATAAGGAATTCCCATCCTATATCTAATTTCTTTGAGAGGGAACCAATTTTCATCATGAACTAAAAGAGGAGTCTCTAGCTCATAACTAACCCATTCTCTTGCGGTTTCTCTTTCCACAGAATCTTCATTCCTTCTGATAAAGTTGCAGGATAGAGAGAGGATTGAATGATCTTGCAGAAACTCACGGCTTAACATATCTGCAAAACTGTTCTTTTCTCCTGAGACGAATTCAATGTCAAAATTGTATTGGCTCTGCTGCATTACCCATCTTACCATTGCGGCATCTTCAAATTCACATTTTTGAATTGCATATTTTAGAGCTTAACAATCAGTTTTTACAGTGAACTTGGTGTAAATGACAAAAAATTTGAACTTAGCAATACCAAGACATACAACTCTAAGCTCTTTTTTCAAACTAGCCCAATTTAGCTGGTCCTTGGCCCAAAGTCTTGAAGCATATTGACATATTTCAATCTCCTTTTTGTTACTGGGGTTTTTCTGGCACAGCGGTGCACCCCAACCGATGTAGCTTGCATTAGTCATAATAATTTTGTCCCATGCTTCTTGTATGGGAGATAGAGGCTGGATTTTTCTTACTCTATCTTTTATTTTTTGTACTGTCTGAGTGCAGTCATCATTCCAAGGAATTGGAATTTTCTGAAGCCTTTTATTCAAAAGCTTCCTATCTTGTGCACAATGCTTTAGAAATTTTGAAATGTAGTTTAGATTGCCAAGAAATCTTTGGAGCTGAACTTTTCCATGAATCTCATCAGGAAAACGATCAACAAAGTTAAGACTTCTCTGGATTACTTCATATGATCCATACTGGATGTTATATCCTAGAAAATCTATCATGGATTTAAACAACTTCATCTTTGATTCAGATAAAACTATTCCTTTTTCTTTAACTCTTTTTAGGAAAATTTTCAAATGCTTGATGTGTTCAGGAATATTATCTGAGTGAATCAACAAATCATCTATATATTTCTTGAGGAAGTCATCCATACCTTCAAAGGTTTCATCAATGATTCTTTGAAATGGTGCATTTATCAAGCCAAACGACATGATATTCCATTCATAGTGTCCTTCTGGTACAGAGAACGTTGTCTTCCACTTATCTGCTTCTTTGATTCCTGCTTACCAAAAACCAGATTTAAGATCGAATTTTGAAAATATTTTAGATTTGGAAATCTGGGCAAGAATAATGTACAACTTTGGAAGAGGATAAGCATCATAATCAAGAATATTATTCAGGGGTTTGTAATTCACAACCAATCTCGGCTTTCCTCTAGCCTGCTCTGACTGCTTGTTGACATAGAAAGAAAAACAAGCAATTGGACTTTTGTTTTTCCTTATCAAACCTTTCTCTAGTAGATCCTTGATTTCTTCTTTGCATAGCTTCATTTGTTCTGAATTCATGGCGATTGCTTTGGACCTTCTTAACTTAACACTAAAGTCAGATTTGAGAGGAAGTTCAACTTCCTGTTTGTTGACATGCCAAAAGGCATTGGGATCATCAGAACAACATTCTTCAAATTTAGCAGTTACGTCTGCTATTTCTTTGGCATATTTTACATTGTCTAGATATTCTTCAGTTTTTAGTATCTCTTTCTTCAATTCCATTTTTGCTAAAAAAATTCTCCATCCTTTCAATTCTCTTTAATCTGTTTGGAGAATTAGCAAAAATGAAGGGGAAGAAAATTTCCTTATCATTCAAACTGACAAAATATCCATACAGCTGACTAGACTTGTCCAGCTTTGCTCCATGTCTTTCAAAATTTTGGAAAAATGGTGTTCCTAAGTACATTGCACAATCCATGCCTAGTAATATAGGACAGACAAGATGAACACCAATTTCATCGGTTTGAAATACATCAATTTCTGCTTCAGACACGGTTGTAATGTCACCGCTTGCGGTGGTCATTCTTGGTCAGGCAGTTGGTCGTCTGAGATGTGTGTTGACAACAGCATTATTAACAATGTTTAATCTGGTCCGGTATCCATTAATACTTTCCAATATTCATATTGCAATCCTACTCTGACTTTCATCTTGACGCAATACATAACATCCCTGTTAAACATATTGCATCCTAGACCAATTCTTTCTGTTTCACCATCAGAATCTTCTTGCTCTGTAGTATCTCTTGTCTGATTTATCTGTTCAGTAATCGGATTGGTATGTAATGTCCAATTTTCTAATTTACCAGAGAGAGGAGGGTTTTGAGAGGTTGAGGCTTCTTGTGCACCCATTAGTCTGGTGTTTAGTTCTCTATGGTTTTCCAGGCACAACCTTTCGTTTTCTTTCACTGTCTTCCTAAGCTCTTTGATAGCTTGATGTATACTAGGTAGAGTTTGAGGCAGATCCTCACCAAAATCTTCATTCTTAAATTGCCTAGTTAGAGCTTCAACCGAAAACAAGGAGGCAGGAGGAACATACCCTTTATGTGGTTGTTCTTTTTGGCCTGAGTGTGTTTGCTTCAGATGATTCATCAACAATGATTTGTACATTTCGTTGATCTGTGGTTCTGATGCTGCCATCATCTGCATGAAATAATTCCTGCTTGTTTCCTCATAGTCATCTTTCATCATTCTGACTGTGTTGCATTGGCAGTCATCAGGATCATTGCCTTCACAATCTTTGCATTCTGTACAATGTGGATCTCTGCAAAATTCTTCTTCAGAAGATGAGGAATAGTCAGAATGAACAAAATTTAAAACATTTTCTGATTCAGAATTAGAAGTTAATAGTTCATCACAACTGCTGGGCAGAGCAATAAAATTAACCTTTCCTTTTCTATTTCTGTAGGACAATTTCTTTTTTGAAGTTTCATTTTTCTTCTTTTGGCAATGATTTGAAGTATGTCCTTTTTCATTGCAGTTATAACAGATGAACTCCTTTTCTTTTGAAAACATTTCAGTATGTTTATATGGCTTTCTTTTGAAATGTTTCTTATGTGAACTGCAGGAAGGCTGGAAATTCTTTTTAGCATGCCTATGCTTGCGTGCATGCGATCTTCGCCCCTCAGAATTGCCAGGTTTACCGAGGTGCCATTGTTTACAAAGCTGCTGATAACCATGCGGATTTTTAGGATTTGTAGCAGCACAAGCAATCTTCATTTGTGAACATAGTTCTACAATTACAGCTTTAACAGCCTGTCGAATAACACCAAACTTGTAATCTCCAGTTTTTCCAGGGAGTTTGCTCACAATTGCAGAAGAGACACAATGTGGAAGGGAAGAGACAAAAATTTCTTTCCACTTTGGTTCTAAAATAAGATCTGTTGACAAAGTGTGAAGACGGTGAAGAAATTCATTGAAATATTCATCAAAGTGTTGCATATTATGCAACTTCATGGCCAACAAAGTAATAGTAGTAATTTCATTGGTTCTTTGTGGGAAACCAATAAAATTAACTGTGATTCCATAGAGAAGTCTTCCTATCATATTATTTACAGGAAGATGGGTGACCGGATCCATATATGTACTACCATCTGGATTCTGGACAAGCGACTGTTCCCAAGATGGTAGTAAATTTGGTTCTTTCAATGTTTCTGCTTTTAACCATGCATCAAGGGTTCCTTCAAAACTGCCAATGATTCTTCTAGTAGTATTGACAGGACCTATATCATCAGCTAGATATGTTCTATAGCAGACTAACATTGAATGTAACACAGACATTACCTCAGCTTCTGTACAATTGTCTATGTTCTATGAGTAAGTAGAGTTGGATGACCAATCTTTGTGATAATCTCTACGGTCAGGTGCAGGATTCCAGGTGCTTTGCCATTTTGACCTCGAGGATGTAGAATTTACATGAGTATCATCATGATCATCAGAATTCATGATACCAAGCAGTTCTTTTTCTGGAGTAGAGGAATTATTTACACATGCTTCAAGATCTTCTAACTCAGGAGTATAATTAATTTTATGAATCCCAGTATCAAAGTCATCTTTTGCATCTGATGATTCAACATCATCTTTTCTGTATAAGAAATCTGAGAGACTTCCCCTAGTAGTTTCTTCTGTTTCTTTCTGAGGTTTTCCAAAGAGACTGGGATTTGCAAAAGGTGAATACTGAAAAGTCAAACTTGTAGGAGGAAAGTTTATTGAACTGGGGGCTTTGATTAAACTCTCAACTGAAGATGTAATAGTATATGGGATTGACGTCTTTGGATCTGAAAATAAAGTGGAGGATTTATAGGCCTCTGTACTAGGCTTCTTCTTTAGAGAATCCACTCATGTAGAAACAATCCAGACTTGTTTCTTGATAAGGTCAAGGCTATTGTTAACCTTGACAATTTCTTTTCCATGAGCAACCATTGCTTCATGAATCTTTTTGTTTGTTTGTAAGGAAAGTTTATCCAGACTTTGTGCAATAGTCTGACCATTTTCAGTCAAAGTTTTAATACTTTCATTTAAACAAACAGTGTTGTAGTCTTGTTTTTGCAAGACTCTTCGAAGCATCGATTTCATTTCTGAGCACGCTGCTCCCATGGAATCAAATTCTTTTCTGAGGATTTTTTCCAAACTGGATAATGCTAGATTTGTCCAGTTTGTGGCTACTACTGATTCTTTGACGGATAGAGATGAGTCATCAAGATGGGAAGGAAGTAACTTGTACATTTCCCCTCTTTAAACAAACTTAACTTCTTTCTTTATTAATGCGGAAATTCCAAATTCATTACAAGCGAAGTATGCCAACAGCTTGAGAAATAAGTTTCTCTCTGTGTCTAAAACTAAGAAATCAGTCGAAAACTAAGAAATCCGATGCCTCTGAATGAGCCTTACCATCCTTTGATAATAAAGATGGGGGACAAACATCCGTGAAGAACAAGATTCCAGACTGATGACTCAAAAGTAATTTTGTACTGCTTTGATTTGGGTATGAGTGGACAACTCATATTATCTCATCCCTTTTCCTTTCGGAAAGCCATCTGGCATATGGGGACCGAATCAAAAGGACTGAGGACAGAAATGAAATCCCTAGAGATCTACTAAAGCTAGCATTATTTGTACTAAAAGTTATACAATAGAGATTCGACATCACGAGATATCTACTAAAGCCGGCATGATTTGTACTAAAGGTTACACAGTGGAGATTCAAGATCAGGTGAACCCCCTAAAGCCTGTCTAATACCAACGTTGATTAGAAAGACAACACAATCACATGACATAATATTCAATCTGGGGATGGGTATAGTGTTGGTACCGGAACCTTTCAATCAAATAATTTGAAAAATACTTCACTCAGACATCTTTTTTGGATTCCCATATCTGTGAAATGTGACTGTCAGGTGGCTCCAGGAAATTGATGTACTCAAAAGGATTTGATTCAGGATCCACTTGTTCGTGGAATTCATCATAGCTCTGTTGAATCCCGCTGGTGCCCGAGGCGATTGTCCTAGCCTTATAGTGGTTAGTGACAAACCACCTGACGTGTCCACATCTTTTGACTCCATGAAAGAAGTGGAGTTCTTCAATATCGGCAATATCCCTGACAAATTTGTACAGAATTCCTGACTGATGAGTTGTGGGTTCACTAAATCCATAGATTTTCAACATATTGAGGGAATATGGCTTGATGACAAGCAGATAAGCCAAAAATTTCCCACCATTCAGTGAACCATTATGGAGTGAGGTCTATGTTCTCCATTGCTTCGACCGTCCATCCTTCATAAAGGAAAGAAAACTGCAAAGAATTAAACAGATTAGAAGAATAATTCTGCAGATTCATACTTGTATAAAATGCCTCTTTCTGTTGATCAGCATCAAAATATCTCTCCTGAGATGGTTGTCGAATCTTCTGAAGGTTATATGACAGCTTGCAATCAAATCTTCATCATCCTCACTTCTTTCAAGCATATAAGTGATGCTTCCAATGTGAACCAAATAATCCAAGGCTTCAATAGCTTCATTATTCATTTCATCTTGCATCCTTTCATTCCATAGATAAGGAATTCCCATCCTATATCTGATTTCTTTGATAGGGAACCAGTTTTCATCATGAACTAAAAGAGGAGTCTCTAGCTCATAACTAACCCATCCTCTTGGGGTTTCTATTTCCATAGAACCTTCATTCCTTCTGATAAAGTTGTAGGATAGAGAGAGGATTGAATGATCTTGCAAAAACTCACGGCTTAACATATCTGCAAAGCTGTTCTTTTCTCCTAAGACGAATTCAATGTCAAAATTATATTGGGCTCAGCTACATTACCCATCTTACCGTTGCAGCATCTTCAAATTCACATTTTTGAATTGCATATTTTAGAGCTTGACAATCAGTTTTTACAGTGAACTTGGTGTAAATGACAAAATCTTTGAACTTAGCAATACCAAGACATACAGCTCTAAGTTCTTAATTCAAACTAGCCCAATTTAGCTGGTTCTTGGCCAAAGTCCTTAAGCATATTGACAAATTTCAATCTCCTTTTTATTACTGGGGTTTTTCTGGCACAGCACTGCACCCCAACCGATGTATCTTGCATCTGTCATAATAATTTTGTCCCATGCTTCTTGTATGGGAGATAGAGGCTGGATTTTTCTTACTGTATCTTTTATTCTTCATATTGCATGAGTGCAGTCATCATTCCAAGGAATTGGAATTTTCTGAAGCCTTTTATTCAGAAGCTTCCTATCTTGTGCACAATGCTTTAGACTGCCAATAAATCTTTGGAGCTGAAATTTGTCATCAATTTCATCAGGAAAATGATCAACAAAGTTAAGACTTCACTGGATTACTTCATATGATCCATACTGAATGTTATATCCCAGCAAATCTATCATGGATTTAAACAACTTCGTCTTTGGTTCAGATAAAACTATTCCTTTTTCTTTAACTCTTTTTAGGAAAATTTTCAAATGCTTGATGTGTTCAGGAATATTATCTAAGTGAATCAACAAATCATCTATATATTTCTTGAGGAAGTCATCCATACCTTCAAAGGTTTCATCAATGATTCTTTGAAATGCAGAGGGTGCATTTATCAAGCCAAACGGCATGATATTCCATTCGTAGTGTCCTTCTGGCACAGAGAACGCTGTCTTCCACTTATCTGCTTCTTTGATTCCTACTTGCCAAAAACGAAATTTAAGATCGAATTTTGAAAATATTTTAGATTTGGAAATCTGGGCAAGAATAGTAGACGGCTTTGGAAGAGGATAAGCATCATAATCAAGAATATTATTTAGGGGTTTGTAATTCACAACCAATCTCGGCTGTCCTCTAGCCTGCTCTAACTTCTTGTTGACATAGAAAGCAAAACAGACAATTGGACTTTTGCTTTTCCTTATCAAAACTTTCTCTAGTAGATCCTTGATTTCTTCTTTGCATAGCTTCATGTGTTCTGAATTCATGGCGATTGCTTTGGACCTTCTTAACTTACCACTAAAATCAAATTGGAGCGGAAGTTCAACTTCCTGTTTGTTGACATGCCAAAAGGCATTGGGATCATCAGAACAATATTCTTTAAATTTAGCAGTTATGTCTGCTATTTCTTTGGCATATTTTCCATTGTCTAGATATTCTTCAGTTTTTAGTATCTCTTTCTTCAATTCCATTTTTGTTAAAAGATTCTCCATCCTTTCAATTCTCTTTAATATGTTTGGAGAATTAGCACTAATGAAGGGGAAGAAAATTTCCTTATCATTCAAACTGACAAAATATCCATACCGCTGACTAGACTTGTCCAACTTTGCTCCATGTCTTTCAAAATTTTGGAAAAATGGTGTTCCTAAGTACATTGCACAATCCATGCCTGGTACTATAGGACAAACAAGATGAACACCAATTTCATCGGTCAGAAATACATCAATTTCTGCTTCAGACACGGTTGTAATGTCACCGCTTGCGGTGGTCACTCTTGGGCAGGCAGTTGGTCGTCTGAGATGTGTGCTGACAACAATATTATTAACAATGTTTAATCTGGATCCAGTATCCATTAATACTTTCCAATATTCAAACTGCGATCCTACTCTGACTTTCATCTTGACACAATACAGAACATCCATGTTAAACATATTGCATCCTAGACCAATTCTTTCTGTTTCACCATCAGAATCTTCTTGCTCTGTAGTATCTCTTGTCTGATTTATCTGTTCAGTAATCGGATTGGTATGAAATGTCCAATCTTCTAATTTACCAGAGAGAGGAGGGTTCTGAGAGGTTGAGGCTTCTTGTGCACCCATTAGTCTGGTGTTTAGTTCTCTATGGTTTTCCAGGCACAACCTTTTGTTTTCTTTCACTTTCTTCCTAAGCTCTTTGATAGCTTGATGTATACTAGGTAGAGTTTGAGGCAAATTCTCACCAAAATCTTCATTCTTAAATTGCCTAGTTAGAGCTTCAACCGAAAACAAGGAGGCAGGAGGAACATACCCTTTATGTGGTTGTTCTTTTTGGCCTGAGTGTGTTTGCTTCAGATGATTCATCAACAATGATTTGTACATTTCTTTGATCTATGGTTCTGATGCTGCCATCATCTGCGTGAAATAATTCCTGTTTGTTTCCTCATAGACATCTTTCATCATTCTGACTGTGTTGCATTGGTAGACATCAGGATCACTGCATTCACAATCTTTGCATTCTGTACAATGTGGATCTCTGCAAAATTCTTCTTCAGAAGATGAGGAATAGTTAGAATGAACAAAATTTAAAACATTTTCTGATTCAGAATCAGAAGTTAATAGTTCATCACATCTGCTGGAGATCAAAAATTAACCTTTCCTTTTCTATTTCTGTAGGACAATTTCTTTTTTGAGGTTTCATTTTTCCTCTTTGGGCAATGATTTGATGTCATTTTTCATTGCAGTTATAACAGATGAACTCCTTTTCTTTTGAAAACATTTCAGTATGTTTATATGTCTTTCTTTTGAAATGTTTCTTATGTGAACTGCGGGAAGGCTAGAAATTCTTTTTAGCATGCCTATGCTTGCATGCATGCGATCTTTGCCCCTCAGAATTTCCAAGTTTACCGAGGTGCCATTGTTTACAAAGCTGCTGATAACCATGCAGATTTTTAGGATTTGTAGCAGCACGGGCAATCTTCATTTGTGAACATAGTTCTACAATTACAGCTTTAACAACCTGTCGAATAACACCAAACTTGTAATCTCCAATTTTTCCAGGGAGTTTGCTCACAATTGCAGAAGAGACCCAATGTGGAAGGGAAGAGACAAAAATTTCTTTCCACTTTGGCTCTAAAATAAGGTATGTTGACAAAGTGTGAAGACAATGAAGAAATTCATTGAAATATTCATCAAAGTGTTGCATATTATGCAACTTCATGGCCAACAGAATAATAGTAGTAATTTCATTGGTTATTTGTGGGAAACCAATAAAATTAACTGTGATTCCATAGAGAAGTCTTCCTATCATATTATTTACAGGAAGATGGGTGACCAGATCCATATATGTACTACCCTCTGGGTTCTAGACAACCGACTGTTCCCAAGATGGTAGTAAATTTGGTTCTTTCAATGTTTCTGCTTTTAACCATGCCTCAAGGGTTCCTTCAAAACCACCAATGATTCTTCTAGTAGCATTGACAAGACCTATATCATCAGCTAGATATGTTCTATAGAAGACTAACATTGAATGTATCATAGACATTACCTCAGCTTCTGTACAATTGTCTATGTTCCATGAGTAAGTAGAGTTGGCTGACCAATCTTTGTGATATTCTGATTTCATCAAATCTCTATGGTCAGGTGCAGGATTCCAGGTGCTTTGCCATTTTGACCTCGAGGATGTAGAATTTACATGAGTATCATCATGACCATCAGAATCCACGATACCAAACAGTTCTTTATCTTGAGTAGAGAAATTCTTTACACATGCTTCAAGATCTTCTAACTCAGGAGTATAATCAATTTTATGAATCCCAGTATCAAAGTCATCTTTTGCATCTAATGATTCAGCATCTTCTTTTCTGTATAAGAAATCTGAGAGACTTCCCCTAGTAGTTTCTTCTGTTTCTTTCTGAGGTTTTCCAAAGAGACTAGGATTTGCAGAAGGTGAATACTGAAAAGTCGAACTTGCAAGAGGAAAGTTTATTGAACTGGGGGCTTTGATTAAACTCTCAACTGAAGACGTAATAAAATATGGGATTGACGTATTTGGATCTGAAAATAAAGTGGAGGATTTATAGGCCTCTGTACTAGGCTTCTTCTTTAGAGAATCCACTCATGTAGAAACAATCCAAACTTGTTTCTTGATGAGGTCAAGGCTATTGTTAACCTTGACAATTTCTTTTCCATGAGCAACAGCGGCTTCATGAATCTTTTTGTCTGTTTGTAAGGAAAGCTTATCCAGACTTTGTGCAATAATCTTACCATTTTCAGTCAAAGTTTTAATACTTTCATTTAAACAAATAGTGTTGTAGTCTTTTTTTTGCAAGACTCTTCCAAGCATCGATTTCATTTCTGAGCATGCTGCTTCCATTGAAGCAAATTCTTTTCTGAGGAATTTTTCCAAATTGGATAATGCTAGATTTGCCCAGTTTGTGGCTGCTATTGATTCTTTGACGGATAGAGATGAGTCATCAAGATGGGAAGGAAGTAACTTGTACATTTTCCCCTCTTTAATCAAACTTAACTTCTTTCTTTATTAATGCGGAAATTCCAGATTCATTACAAGCAAAGTATGCCAACAGATTGAGAAATAAGTTTCTCTCTGTGTCTAAAACTAAGAAATCAGTCCAAAACTAAGAAATCCGATGCCTCTGAATGAGCCTTACCATCCTTTTATAATCAAGATGGGGGACAAACATCCGTGAAGAACAAGATTCTAGACTGATGACTCAAAAGTAATTTTGTACTACTTTGATTCGGGTATGAGTGGACAACTCATATTATCTCATCCCTTTTCCTTTTGGAAAGCCATCTAGCATATGGGGACTGAATCAAAAGGACTGAAGACAGAAATGAAATCCCTAGAGATCTACTAAAGCTAGCATTATTTGTACTAAAAGTTATACAATAGAGATTCGACATCACGAGATATCTACTAAAGTCAGCATGATTTGTACTAAAGGTTACACAGTGGAGATTCAAGATCAGGTGAACCCCCTAAAGTCTGTCTAATACCAACGTCGATTAGAAAGACAACACAATCACATGACATACTATTCAATCTGGGGATGGGTGTAGTGCTGGTACCAGAACCTTCCAATCAAATAATTTGAAAAACACTGTACTCGGACATCTTTTTCGTATTCCCATATCTGTGAAACGTGACTGTCAGGTGGCTCCAGGAAATTGATGTACTCAAAAGGATTTGATTCAGGATCCACTTGTTCGTGGAATTCATCATAGTTCTGCTAAATCCCGCTGGTGCTCGAGGCAATTGTCCTAGCCTTATAGTGGTTAGTGACAAACCCCCTGACATGTCCACATCTTCTGACTCCATGAAAGAAGTGGAGTTCTTCAATATCGGCAATATCCCTGACAGATTTGTACAGAATTCCTGACTGATGAGCTGTGGGTTCACTAAATCCATAGATTTCCAACAGATTGAGGGAATATGGGTTGATGACGAGCAAATAAGCCATAAATTCCCCACCATTCAATGAACCATTCTGGAATGGGGTCTATGTTCTCCATTGCTTTGACTGTCCATCCTTCATAAAGGAAAGAAAACTGCAAAGAATTAAACATATTAGAAGAATAATTCTGCAGATTCATACCTGTATAAAATGCCTCTTTCTATTGATCAGTATCAAAATTATCTCTGTTGAGATGGTTATCGAATCTTCTGAAGGTTATATGACAACTTGCAATCAAATCTTCATCATCCTCACTTCTTCCAAGCATATAAGTGATGCTTCCAATGTGAACCAAATAATCTAAGGCTTCAATAGTTTCATTATTCATTTCATCTTGCATCCTTTCATTCCATAGATAAGGAATTCCCATCCTATATCTGATTTCTTTGACACGGAACCAGTTTTCATCATGAACTAAAAGAGGAGTCTCTAGCTCATAAGTAACCCATCCTCTTGGGGTTTCTATTTCCATAGAACCTTCATTCCTTCTGATAAAGCTGCAGGATAGAGAGAGGATAGAATGATCTTGCAGAAACTCACGACTTAACATATCTGCAAAATTGTTCTTTTCTCCTGAGACGAATTCAATGTCAAAATTGTATTGGCTCAGCTGCATTACCCATCTTACCATTGCGGCACCTTCAAATTCACATTTTTGAATTGCATATTTTAGAGCTTGATAATCAGTTTTTATAGTGAACTTGGTGTAAATGACAAAATCTTTGAACTTAGCAATACCAAGACATACAACTCTAAGTTCTTTCTTCAAACTAGCCCAATTTAGCTGGTTCTTGGCCCAAAGACCTAAAGCATATTCACAAATTTCAATCTCCTTTTTGTTATTGGGGTTTTTCTGGCACAGCACTGCACCCCAACCGATGTAGCTTGCATCTGTCATAATAATTTTGTCCCATGCTTCTTGTATGGGAGATAGAGGCTGGATTTTTCTTACTCTATCTTTTATTCTTTATACTGCCTGCGTGCAGTCATCATTCCAAGGAATTGGAATTTTCTGAAGCCTTTTATTCAGAAGCTTCCTATCTTGTGCACAATGCTTTAGAAATTTTGATATGTAGTTCAGATTGCCAAGAAATCTTTGGAGCTGAACTTTGTCATGAATTTCATCAGGAAAATGATCAACAAAGTTAAGACTTCTCTGGATTACTTCATATGATCCATACTGAATGTTATATCCCAGAAAATCTATCATGGATTTAAACAACTTCATCTTTGATTCAGATAAAACTGTTCCTTTTTCTTTAACTCTTTTTAGGAAAATTTTCAAATGCTTGATGTGTTCAGGAATATTATCTGAGTGAATCAACAAATCATCTATATATTTCTTGAAGAAGTCATCCATACCTTCAAAGGTTTCATCAATGATTCTTTGAAATGTAGAGGGTGCATTTATCAAGCCAAATGGCATGATATTCCATTCGTAGTGTCCTTCTGGTACAGAGAGTGCTGCCTTCTACTTATCTGCTTCTTGGATTCCTACTTGCCAAAAACCAGATTTACGATCGAATTTTAAAAATATTTTAGATTTGGAAATTTGGGCAAGAATAGTGGACGGATTTGGAAGAGGATAAGCATCCTAATCAAGAATATTATTTAGGGGTTTGTAATTCACAACCAATCTTTGCTTTCCTCTAGCCTGCTCTAACTGCTTGTTGACATAGAAAGCAAAATAGGCAATTGGACTTTTGCTTTTCCTTATCAAACCTTTCTCTAGTAGATCCTTGATTTCTTCTTTGCATAGCTTCATGTGTTCTGAATTCATGGCGATTGCTTTGGACCTTCTTAACTTACCACTGAAGTCAAATTTGAGAGGAAGTTCAACTTCCTATTGTTGACATGCCAAAAGGCATTGGGATCATCAGAACAACATTCTTTAAATTTAGCAGTTATGTCTGCTATTTCTTTGGCATATTTTCCATTGTCTAAATATTCTTCAGTTTTTAGTATCTCTTTCTTCAATTCCATTTTTGTTAAAGATTCTCCATCCTTTCAATTCTCTTTAATCTGTTTGGAGAATTAGCACTAATGAAGGGGAAGAAAATTTCCTTATCATTCAAACCGACAAAATATTCATACCGCTGACTAGACTTGTCCAGCTTTGCTCCATATCTTTCAAAATTTTGGAAAAATGGTGTTCCTATGTACATTGCACAATCCATGCCTGGTATTATAGGACAGACAAGATGAACACCAATTTCATCGGTCAGAAATACATCAATTTCTGCTTCAGACACGGTTGTAATGTCACCGCTTGTGGTGGTCACTCTTGGGCAGGCAGTTGGTCGTCTGAGATGTGTGCTGACAACAATATTATTAACAATGTTTAGTCTGGATCCAGTATCCATTAATACTTTCCAATATTCATACTGCGATCCTACTCTGACTTTCATCTTGACACAATACATAACATCCCTGTTAAACATATTGCATCCTAGACCAATTCTTTCTGTTTCACCATCAGAATCTTCTTGCTCTATAATATCTCTTGTTTGATTTATCTGTTCAGTAATCGGATTGGTATGAAATGTCCAATTTTCTAATTTACCAGAGAGAGGAGGGTTCTGAGAGGTTGAGGCTTCTTGTGCACCCATTAGTCTGGTGTTTAGTTCTCTATGTTTTTCCAGGCACAACCTTTTGTTTTCTTTCACTTTCTTCCTAAGCTCTTTGATAGCTTGATGTATACTAGGTAGAGTTTGAGGCAGATCCTCACCAAAATCTTCATTCTTAAACTGCCTAGTTAGAGCTTCAATCGAAAACAAGGAGGCAGGAGGAACACACCCTTTATGTGGTTGTTCTTTTTGGCCTGAGTGTGTTTGCTTCAGATGATTCATCAACAATGATTTGTATATTTCTTTGATCTGTGGTTATGATGCTGCGATCATCTGCGTGAAATAATTCCTGCTTGTTTCCTCATAGCCATCTTTCATCATTTTGACTGCGTTGCACTGGTAGACATCAGGATCACTACATTCACAATCTTTGCATTCTGTACAATGTGGATCTCTGCAAAATTCTTCTTTAGAAGATGAGGAATAGTCAGAATGAACAAAATTTAAAACATTTTTTGATTCAGAATCAGAAGTTAATAGTTCATCACAACTACTGGGCAAATCAATAAAATTAACCTTTCCTTTTCTATTTCTGTTGGACAATTTCTTTTTTGAAGTTTCATTTTTCTTCTTTGGGCAATGGTTTGAAGTATGTCCTTTTCCATTGCAGTTATAACAGATGATCTCCTTTTCTTTTGAAAACATTTCAGTGTGTTTAAACTTTATATGGCTTTCTTTTGAAATGTTTCTTATGTGAACTACGGGAAGGCTAGAAATTATTTTTAGCATGCCTATGCTTGCGTGCATGCAATCTTCGCCCCTCAGAATTGCTAAGTTTACCAAGGTGCCATTGTTTACAAAGCTGCTGATAACCATGTGGCTTTTTAGGATTTGTAGCAGCACGGGCAGTCTTCATTTGTGAACATAGTTCTACAATTACAACTTTAACAGCCTGTCGAATAACACCAAACTTGTAACTCCAATTTTTCCATGGAGTTCATAACAATTGTAGAAGAGACCCAATGTGGAAGGGAAGAGACAAAAATTTCTTTCCACTTTGGTTCTAAAATAAGATCTTTTGACAAAGTGTGAACACGGCGAAGAAATTCATTGAAATATTCATCAAAGTGTTGCATATTATGCAACTTCATGGCCAACAGAATAATAGTAGTAATTTCATTGGTTATTTGTGGGAAACCAATAAAATTAACTGTGATTCCGTAGAGAAGTCTTCCTATCATATTATTTACAAGAAGATGGGTGACCGGATCCAAATATGTACTACCGTCTGGGTTCCGAACAACCGACTGTTCCCAAGATGGTAGTAAATTTGGTTCTTTCAATGTTAAAAGCATGGTTAAAAGCAGAAACATTGAAAGAACCAAATTTACTACCATCTTGGGAACAGTCGGTTGTCGAGAACCCAGACGGTAGTACATAAATGGATCCGGTCACCCATCTTCCTATAAATAATATGATAGGAAGACTTATCTACGGAATCACAGTTAATTTTATTGGTTTCCCACAAATAACCAGTGAAATTACTACTATTACTCTGTTGGCCATGAAGTTGCATAATATGCAACACTTTGATGAATATTTCAATGAAGTAGGTAGTTGGGAAAGTCTAATGTTGGGAGTCCGAAGTGAATGCAAGTTTGGGGAAGTCTAAGGAGTCAAGAAAAATTGAAATTTAGGTGGTGGTCTCTTTTTGTTTCATGCTCTCGATTAGGAAATCGAAGTCTTCCAAGTTGGATTGCTGCCGGAAGATGTTAGTTGCTGCAAGTTGTTGCATAATCGAAGTTGCTGGGAAATGGTCAATCTTCTGGAGGTTGACTTGGTGTGGAGGGAAGGTCTTGGTCTAGGGTGAAGAGTCTCAAAGAATACTATTGAAAGGAAGAATTACTTTGACTGGATTTTCCCCTCAAGGGGGTTTTGCCTTGGTATGTGCTTACATCTTGTGTCCATTGTTTTATGTGTTGCTTCTTTTGGTAATTACTTGATGAACTAAAAAAAGAAGATATTAAGAATCGTAATAATAAGAAACATCACAAGTAATTATTAATATCAAGAAAATCTTTACTGCCTTTCTGATTTTCCAACATTGTGCACTAGGTAGTTCGCATTGCCTTGCTCCCTGCTCTCACAACTATGTCTGTCTCCATCCCATCGACTTGCTCTTATAATCTCTCGTTGGAGCATCAACGACTAAGATCTAATCGCGATCGATGGTTAAGATCAATTTGACGCCATCAATACACTTTTCTAGAATTCTTTAGAGAAAAAGTCAATTTCCTCAATTAATACCCATTAATTAATCAATATTCCTAAGTTAGACTTGGCCATTTTTTAGTTATTGATCAATTAATTTAGTTGAGAAGTTTCTTAGTGTTTTCTCTTGAAACATTTTCTAGGTTTTGGAGATCTTGTGTTCCTTAGCATCTCTGACACCTTAGAGACTAGAACACCTGTTTGATGCTACCTCAAATCCATAAACTAACACTCCCTCTTAGTGAGGAAGGTGTTCTCTCTCCATCATCTCTCTACTCTACTTCTTGTAACTGGAGTGACCACGTTGTTGATGTCTGACATCTGTTGTACCTCCTTTCTTCACATCTCATACTGATCTGACTCCCTGACACTAGAAATCACTATGAAGAGGTTAAACTGGGAAACATTGTCTATCAACACTGTGCATACTCTAATTTATCTCACACTACTGCGGCTACTACTTTGCTATTATTCCTTCATTACTGTTGCAAGCTATTGCAATAGTGAGTCTTCACTTGATCCCCCTCTAAAATAGCACTGGGAAATCTCTTGTGGATGGAAACTCCTACACGGAGTCTCTCTCTAGTTGGAATTGCGCTTGCAACCTATAATTGGGAAATTTGCATTGCCTTCTCAAATCAACTGAATCTCCTGTAACTACAATTAGAAACTCAATCTCTACTAATTTAGTGTGCCCTTGCAATAGGCTTTGCAACTACCTCATGAGTTCTAACCACAAATTTTTTTGCACTGCCTACTGAGAACTTGACTGTGCCCATCTGGCTCAAGTTTCAACATTGCCTCTTGAATATCTGAGTGCAACTAGCTTTGCATTGCCTCTCGCATAACTGATTGCACCTTATTGACGCTTCGACCCTCTTGCTACTAAAATACTATGGGCTCCCATAGTGAAGGTATTGATCCATGTGAAGAATGTACAGCGTCCTGTTGGTCTTCCATGAACCCTGCCCAATCCTACAACTGTGAAACGTCACAGTCCTCCTCCATCTGGAGGTATATCTCCTATGAAAGTGAATTCCTCCAATCCGGAGGTTAACTCATCTATCTCTGTCGAAGATTTTGTTTGTTGTTGCCCCTTTTTGTTCTTCTTCCTCTTTGGACATTGGGTGGCATAGTGACTGAACTCACCATATTCGAAGCATTTGACCTTGGATAGGTTC
Source organism: Pinus taeda (assembly GCA_000404065.3). NCBI lineage: Eukaryota > Viridiplantae > Streptophyta > Pinopsida > Pinales > Pinaceae > Pinus > Pinus taeda. Next base: position 153,590 of record APFE031104229.1, on the reverse strand, counting down.
TTCTTCTTCTACTCACCTCCTTTTGAGTTGTGTCCATGACTGGGACCCTTATTCACCTTCCCTTTACCTGCAAGGGCTACATTTTCTTCTTCCTCCTCAACTTTCAGTCCCTTGCTACTGCTACTTATAGTAACTTCTATCTGACTAAGTCGAAGCTCTTCATGAATGAAGTTACTCCACAGGCGTTCCCAACTTGGACACTAATCTCATCTAGTGATCCCCTAAACAAAGGTCTACCATTCCTTGGTAAACCCGTTTAGAGTCGTCTGCACTAGCTCACTGTCTTTTGGTTTTTCTCCTATAGTTGCAAGTTCATCACGAACTCCTTGAATTCTGGTGAGGTAGGAGGTTATGCTGTCACCCTTTTGCATCTTAGTTGTCCTCGACTTCTCTTTGAGAATCATTTTACGATTCTTTGATGGATCCCGATATAGCTTCACAACGACATCCCAGATGTCCTTTGTTGTTTTCTTATCTGCAATATGCAAGACAATGTGATCCCAAACCCCTCCTCGGACTATCCTCTTAGTCTTGGCCATCTCTTTCTTGAAGGTTTCTAGCTATTGTGGATGTGTTGGTTTTGCCATTACATTCGTCAAGAAGTCCTTCAAGCCATGCCCATCTAAAAGGAATTGCATTATGGCTTTCTAGACGCCAAAATTTGAGGCTTCATCAAGTCCATCCTGATCTTTGAGTCCTATTGTTGCCATCTCTGTGAAACTCAATTAAACTAGAGACTAGTGCTGGAAATCCCCTTCCCCCTCCTACTCGACCTTCTCTCTGCCACTCACACTCCCTCTAGAATGCACAGATTTGTTCCTATACTAGTAGATTTGATCTTGCACTCACCTTTGGTGTCCTTTTCAGAACTCGCATTGCCTGCTACTCCTTCACTGGGGAACTCGCTCTACCTTCCAAAAGTCCTCCAGAATTCAGCACATGTACTACTACTCCTAAAGCATGCATTGGCTGCACTGGCAAGTCTAACTCAGCCTACCGCTGCTAGAAATCACAAATCTCCTCCTCAAAACTGGAAATTGGAAACGCTCTAAGAAAATCTAGAAATCTCCTATGTGTGCTTTCCTCTTCCTCCCTTGCGCAGATCTGCAACAACAACCTTGGCTGCCAATCCATCACGCCCATATCTACTCTACAAATCAACTGATCTGCTCACCAGAATTGCTTCTCGGCAACCACACTACCTGCAAACTCTGCTCTGACACAATTTTCACTTTTCCTCCAAATTGGTTCTGGGAATCGAATTTCATGCCTCTGCAATTCACACTCTTGGCTTGGCCTGCGTAGATTTGAACCTTGTGCTTCAAATCTCCCTCTGAAACTGCGCAATCTCTTGATTTTTCACCTCTTAGCCTCTAGTTTGATCAATAATGCTTTGATACCATGTGAAATTTCCTTGAATGCACCAACTGGATATTATTCTCCTAACTGATTCGTTGTTTCTTTATTAATGGAAAATAGCAAATAAATAATTGATGCATTCTTCACAAATAAAATATGTTGCAAAAGTAGAATAAGGAACTAAGAAATAGATGCACACATAAAAATCTGACACAATTATTTTGGACTAAAAGTCCCTGGAAAAGCCGAGAAGGAAAAACCAGTGCAACAAATGAGGGTTTATTTTATTATGCAGCGAATATAGAGAATTACAATTGCTGGCCTTCCTGGATCATCTCCAATAATTTTATCTCACTGGAAAAAATACTAGGGGACCCCTTCCCCCTCTCAACAAATCAATCTGGCCTCTCCTTGGCCACTCACTCTCTCCCTAACACTCACACCATTGGGTAGAAATACGCACTGCAACCTCTGGGACCTTCGCACTGCCCTGAAAACACCTCCTACCAAGTCGCCCTTCTTGTCTCCACCTCTAGAAACAATTCGCTAGGCCTCCTAGGACATGATACGGGCACTAACTACTAAATCAATCCCTCTCCCGACAACTCGCACTACAAAATAAGCCTCCCTATTGGATAATATGGCCTTCCCTCTGACATTGGAAAATGGAAAACCAACTAAGAATTTCTCTAAAAATTCTCCCTGCTACAACCCCTGCTACTCTCTGGCTTTAATTCAATGTTCCACCAAGACTCTGGGACGAGGAGACTCACAAGGGGGACGTGTGGGAGTACCCTCAAATTTGAGGGAAATTTAGGGGGGAGACGTCGGTGTATATATATATCTCAAATTCATATTCAATACTTAAAGCATAAATACAATGATATATACATAATTGAATTAAGTAATGAAATACATTGATCCATACTCATCATCCTTACTAATACATAAATGATTCATCCGTAGACCACGAGATTCAATAATGAAATACTCTAATACATATTCATCATTCATCATTCACCATTCTAGAATCTACATTGTTTTAAAAATTAAATTCATCATTCATCATTCTAGATTCTAAATTGATTTAAAATTAAAATTCATCATTCATCATTCTAGAATCTAATTAGTACTAAGCAGAATAGACTATAATAGATACTGAAATCTAAACAGTGGAATAGTATTTTGATATAACTAAACTCAAAAACAGTGGAGTGATGAGTCTAAAAGTCACTCTAAAGTACACAGAGGACTTGGTGCTCTTGATTAAATATTAATTCCATACCCTTGTACATGACAAAATGCAATGGAAACATTGCAATCCAACGAATCCTGAATTCCTGAAAAACTGCTAAGTCTGCATATGAAATCCAAAGAGGTCGGAACCACTCTCAAACATCCTGAGTCATTTCATGGTAATGTTAAAAATTTAAGTAAAAGGATGAAAATGAAAGATAAAGGAGAATGTCGCTTTTACTTTAAGAATTTAACATTACCATGAATTACATAGCATTAGTAGGGCAATATGATAAAATACTAGGTTTCCCTTGTCATAAATCATTGTTTACAAGCAAATTTAAGGGGGACGCATAGCCCATTTAGTTGTGTCCCCCACACTGGGGAAACGTCCCCCCTTGCATCTCTTTTGGGGAGACGTGGGGAAACGTTTCCCCAAACGTCCCCCTGTCCCGGGTTCGTGGGATGCAAGGGGTGAGCGCACTCGACCCTGGGGGACGCGTCCCCGTGGAACACAACTTTAATTCTTTCCTCGTTAAATATTGCGCACTATATAATTCACACTGCCTTGCTCCCTTCTCTCACAATTGTGTCTATCTCCATCCGATCTACTTGCTCTTACAATCTCTCATTGGATCATCAACGATCAAGATCTAATCATGATCGATGGTTAAAATCAATTTGACTCTATCAATACACTTTTTTGCAAGTCTCTAGAGCAAAAGTTGATTTCCTTGATTAATACCCATTAATTAATCAATTTTCCTAAGTTAGACTTACGCATTTTTCAATTATTGATCAATTAATTTAATTGAGAGGTTTCTAAGTGTTTTCTCTTGAAACCTTTTCTAGGTTTTGGAGATCGCGTAGAGACTAGAACATCTATCTGGTGCTACCTCAAATCCATAAACTAAAACGGTGCAGGGGAAAGACTGTATTTATGTGGTGGTGGACAGGCTCATGAAGTTTGCACACTTTTTTGCCATATCCTCCAAATATTCAACAGCACAAGTGGCAGAGTTGTTGTTTAGAGAGGTATTCAGATTACACGGGCTGTCGAAAACCATTGTGAGTGCTAGAGATAGAAGGTTCATGGGAGGATTCTAGTAGGAGTTGTTCAGATTGGTTAGGACGAAGCTAATGCCTAACACTAGCTACCGCCCACAGATTGATGGAAAAACTTGTTAGAAAATGATAAACTTATCTTCTTATAAACTTGATACTCGGTTGTGAATCTTAATCTTCTTTTATGTTCTTTTAGTTAGATCTTTTCATCAAACAATATCAAGAAACAACAACAACAAAAGAAGGCATAGATATAGGCTCTCAACCAAGGAAAACACCTCCATGGGGAAAACCCGAAAACTTTTCTCTTCTTAAAATCTGCTTCAAATGAGATACAAAGACCCAATCCCTAGACCAAGTCCTTCTCCCAGTATCAAGTCAGACCTTCCTCAAGTCCTTTCTTGAATGTGCACCAAACTGTAACTTCGACCTACCAACTACAATACTGCTACTTGACCTGCAAGTTCGACCCTGCAATTTCGGCCTTGCAGCTCCTGAAAAATCCCTAACTTAGAAAGATAGATCTTCGGTTAGCGAGGTATAGATAGAGTTTCCTTTCTCCCAGCTACAAGATGTTGCACTTTGTCTGCCTACAACTCAGTCCTGCAACTTCTGCCTCTTCCTACAGCCCAGAAACCCTATATTTTCACACGTGAGAGAGATATAGCCCAAAAACCAAGAAAATTCATCCTTCTTCCTTTTCCAATTTCCCAGCTACAGATCGAACTCTTTCTTGAGATATCAAACTTGTGAGTGTGTGTATCTCCAAATGAAATCGAACTACTTTTTATATAGCCTTCTCAAGTGGTCGAATCCCCTCCTTTAGGCTAACTTGTACTCTTGGAGATTCTAGGAGCGGGTCCGCATTCTTTATCACAATCGACACTTTCAGGGGTGACAACCCTTTGTATTATTGCGATTACTATGGATGCGATATATCAATAGGGAATTTTTCATAATGTTGCGCAGTGGGTCCGCAATAATATTCTCAATTATATATATATATATATATATTGCCATTTCGGCATGTTTTTAATGTGGCAAGCCTTAGAGCCAGATATATGAAATACACGAAAAACCATGCTTCGAAACATTCGCGGACTTCACTCTGTTTATACACCTAGACACATATATGTCGGGTCCGCACATATATATTGCAGCCAGGGGTTTTGGGTAGTTGCACATCATAGAACCCCCGATATGCTTGCTCCGATATATAATATATATATATATATTATATATATAAACTTTGCCTCCGATAGTGTATATTACGCGTATATATATTATATACTGCTCCGCCTCTGCCTTTATGTCCTCCGCTCTTTGTACTCTTCCGCTCTTCTCTGTTACTCCGTCGATAGTTCTTATTTCACATATCTATGGCTCCTCCGATAGTTCTTCTTATGCTCCTCCGATATGTTAACTCCTCTTTTGATGACTTCTTCCTCTCGGTTCTTCTTGGGCATGTATTACATGCGATGCTCCTCCGATGTGGCTCCTCTTGTTCCAATGTCTTCCTTTGGCTTTGCAATGTCTTTCAATGACCTCCTCTGATACCTTCATACCTTGATGGCTTCTATCTTTTCTGATATGCCTTTCTTGCTCTGATATTCTGCAATACTCTTAAGCATAAGTGATAGCTTTGATATGCCTCCTTTGTTAACTCCTCCGTTAACAGACTCTTACTCATGGCTTGGCTTTCCTGATGGCCTTGCTCCTGTTTCTTCATGGATCTGCGCTGCTTCCCCTTGGCTTTATGTCATCATCTAGTATCTAGAATATTGCCATATTGACATCAATGACAACCTAGGTCAACATTTCCTTCCTCCCAGCTACAAGATGTTGCACTTTGTCTAACTGCAACTCAGTCCTGCAACTTCGGCCTCTTCCTACAGCGCAGAAACCCTATATTTTCACACGTGTGAGAGAAATATAGCCCAAAAACCAAGAAAATTCATCCTTCTTCCTTTTCCAATTTCCCAACTATAGATCGAACTCTTTCTTGAGACATCAAACTTGTGAGTGTGTGTATCTTTAAATGAAATCGAACTTCTCTTTATATATCCTTCTCAAGTGGTTGAATCTGATGTTGTTAAAAGCGCGAGCGGGATTAAATCGGCGCGGGGAATGAAGCGGAAAAAAGCGGAAAAATAGGGAAAAAAGCGGAAAAAAGCGGGAAAAAATCGTTTGGTACAAAAATATTCATTTTTTTCATTTTTTTCAATTTTTCATTAAAAATCGCACTGCCTTGCCAGCCTGAGCTTTTTTCCCAAAAAGCGGGTTTTTTTCGAAAAAGGCGTGCTTTTTTCCCAAAAAAGCGGCAAAAAAAATTATCCCGCTTTTTTCTTATAAAAAGCGCAATTAAATCGGGCTAGGGAAAAACTCGCGATTTTTTAAAAAAAGCGCGATTTAATCGCGCTTTTAACAACACTAGTTGAATCCCCTCCTTTAGGTTGACTTGTACTCTTGGAGATTCGAGGACTTTATAAACTCAAAAAAAAAATTACAATTACAAATTGCCTGGAAGGGTCTTATAAACATGATGTTGACTCATTTGACTCATGGCAATAAATCCTAAGACCTAACAAACCCTAGAACCATTAATAATGAGCATGAAACCCATGCTTTAATAATAATAATTTTTCTTTTCTTTTTCTTGTTTGTTACATAGGATACATATTGAAATGAATACAACAATTATGAAGACGAAACTAGTTACATTTCTCAACACTCTCTCTTAACTATGGAGGTATTCATAATTGTACAACTAGTGCAACATGTAATGTTCCCAAATTTTGTGCGTGTAAAAATTACTTAAGAGTTTTTCCAATTTCTGGGTAATATTAAAAGGCTGGAAATATTGTTTTGTGAGAAGGGAGAAACTATTATTTTAATGGAATGGCAGCAAAAGAATATTTTATTAGAGGAAAATAAATTATTATTTAAATAGGGAATGGCGGCAAAATAATATTTTATTAGAGGAAAATAAAAATGGCGGCAAATAATATTTCATTGGAGGATGGGGGAAAATTATTATTTTTGATAGGCAGAAAAATAATATTTTATTGATAAAGGAGGCTAATTACTATTTTATTCAAAATGGTGGCAAAAGTCTCCTAGTGGAAATTGGGCCCCACTAATAAAATAATAGGAAAAGAGGAGAATCTAGAAGGAGGCTCAAGGGAAAATTATAAATGGGGGATGGACTCATTGGAAAATAATTATATTCCTATTATTTCTAATTGTTATTGAGAAGAAGCTCATGCGAGTTCTAACCGTTTCAAAAGTGAAACCCAAAGCTAATTTCGGTGGACTTCAAGTGGTAAGGACTGAAAATAACTTAAACAACATTTTACTCTGAACAGGATATGAAATCTTTATGAACATGCTCTGAAATTTAACAAAATTTCATATATCAAATTGATTGATTTGATGAGAAATACCTACCTGGTTTCCTGTTGATGAAGAGGCTTCAGAATTGCTCCAGCTCTCGCTCTCGTTACCAAAAGACTATAACCTCCCAACTAAACTAAGTACAACCTAGGTACTGAGTCCATAATGCTTCTCAATTGCTGCACTCTGTTCCCCCGTGCCCAAAAACTTCAGAACAAACAAGGCTCAGTCTTTTCTGTTGAAAAGCTTTGTGTTACAAATTTTCCTCCTCCTTTCGACCCCCCTTCCTCCAAACGCCCCTTCCTTATAAGTCTCCGTTCACCAACTTCCTCTCCATCTCCGTGTCCTAATTTGGATACGTGTTGATTTTATAAACAAAATCTGATTTGATTTGGTGATTTTATTTGAATATCTAAATTTGATTTAATAAAGTTTATTTATTTATTTTAATGATTTAATTTATAGTTTTAATTTAATTAATTTTATTTGATTTCATAAACTTTAATTTACAAATTAAAATTTTAAACATTAAAACTAACATTTTCTGTTCGTTTGAGGGTTTATTATATATATAGTGCGTTACATACGGGTCCATGCATACATAGCTATCGTATGGAGGCCTCGCATGTATGCTAATACTTGTATTTTATTTATAGCTATAGGTGGGTCATTACATACATCTCTCCTTCCAAAAACTTTGTCCCAAAGTTAGGGTTTCTAAAATATATTAATGATTATTATGAGTATATAAGTCTTTACAATTACAAAATTGAATTTATTTTCTTTAATATTTTTAAAATTTTACAACTATAATATCCATGTTCTGCCCCAATTGGTTTCCCAGCTATTTTATAATCATCCTATCCTTCCTAATCTCTTCAGCTTCCATCCTATCCGTCCTCTACTAGAATATGCCATGGCATCAGTTATAGTGACTAACCATTCATAGGCTTTTAAGGATATCAGCGTCGATTATATCAACCTAATTGCCCAATAGGCATCTGGCAGTCATTGTCACACGTCTAGGGGAGCGCGATTCGCATAGTCCTCCCATGACTCCAGGTTTCAGAAGATAAACGGTGGGTAATACCTCCACCCCTCCTAATGGGACTAGGGTTAACACCCTATCATGGAATCTCTTTGAGATTTAATTGTTCTAAAGTTTTTTTCATCACGTGGTCATCTGGGTAACGATATTATCTGCAACATAAACACTTGTCCATGCATTTATAAAATATGCATCAACATATTCAAAATAAATAGTTTATGTATAATTCATACATGTTAACTACAATATAACATACTTGGCCATATTCTATAAAATGTAATCATATTGATATGTATAAATGAAACAAAATTATAATATCTTAATTCTCATCAGAAGCAAAATTGCTCAAATATTTAAACTTTATTTTGATAACTATAATTTAGTAAAATCAATAACATATTCCATCTTGGTATCCATGTACCATTGGAATTAAACCGATAATATATCATAAAAATTCACGTTTATATGTGATCATTCCAAAATGGTACTGAGTTTTTGATTTAAAGTATAGTAAATATATATAAAACATAATTTAAAGTTTTTCAAAATTGACACAAGTTAGGGTATTTTTGACATATGATTTCCATATCTTCCCAAGTAGTTGATCCAAGACTATACTTGTCCCACTAGACCTTAACTTGGTCTACCAGCCGATTCCTGAGTTGTCGAACCCTACATTCTAGTATATGTAATGGTTCGACCGATATGATTCCTTCATCTGATACCTGCAGTTTCTTCCATTAAAGGTTATGAGAATGGTCAGCTAAGTAATGCCTTAATATAGATACATGAAATACATTATGAACTTTATGTAAGTGAGGTGGCAGTGCAAGACAATAGGCGACAGGTCCAATTCTTTCCATGACTTTAAATGGTCCAATAAATCGGGGTGACAATTTTGTCCCTTTCCCGAATCAAATAGTGCTTTTATTTGGTTTGATGTGGATGAAAACCTGATCCCCTACTTCATATTTCCTATCAGTTCTGTGAGCATCAACATAATTCTTTTATCTATCATGTGCTTCTTTTAATTGTTGCCTAATTTGTTTTATCTGCTCATCCATTTCTTGGATTACTTCTGGTCCTACTATCACCCGATCTTCTAACCTATCTCAACTTAATGGTGTTCTGCAAAGTCTGTCGTATAATGCTTCAAATGGAGGCATTCCGATTGAGTTGTGGTAATTGTTATTGTATGCAAATTCAACTAAGGATAAGTGCTTTTCCCAGTGTGATTGTTGATCCATAATATACATCTTCAACATATCTTCTAGTACTTGATTTACCTTTTCTGTCTGCCTATCAGTTTTCAGTATGATAAGCTGTACTCAAATTTAATTGAGTTCCTAAGATTGACTGCATGCAAATTCAGAATCTCGAACTGAATCGTGAATATCTATCTAATATGATCTTCTTAGGTACTCCATGAAATCTGATAATTTCACTTATGAATACTCGAGCTACATCAGCAACTTCGTAAGTATCTCTTACGGGAATGAAATGGGCACTTTTCGTTAATTTATCCACTACCACCAGAATAACATTGTGTCTTTGAGAAGTAAGAGGTAGCCCAGTGATAAAATCCATAGAAATGATCTCTCATTTAGTCATAGGAATGTCATGAGGTTGTAAGAGACATGCTAGATGACAATGATCAGCTTTTACTTGTTGACATTCCAAACATCTTGCAACGAATTGAACGATATCACGTTTCATGCTCGACCAAAAGAAGAGTTTATTGGTATCAGTATACATTTTCTTTACTCCAGGATGTGCACAATATACTGCTTTGTGGGTTTCCTTAATGATAGTGTCTCAAAGATCCTTATTATCAAGAATATACATCCTTTCATGAAATTGTAAGATTTCATCATTTTCTAGTTCGTATCCTTCAAACTTAGATTCTTTTGGCTTTTTACTATCAAAACTAGATCTTACCTTTAAATACCAACTATCTTTTATGAAATGTTCTACTATTCGTTGCCTTAAGTCTACTTTGATAGGTATGAGGGAGAATATCTACGGTATTCTGCTTAAATCATCTGCTACTACATTTTCTTTTCCATATTCTCTTAGAAATTCACTCCATCATCTTTGTCTAGCATTTAGGTCTCTCTAGGTAAACAAATATTGTAGGCTTTGATGGTCGCTTTTACGTGTAAAACTTTGCCCCACCAAATAGTGTCTCCAAATCTTTAAAGCTAGTACTACAGCGACTAACTCTAAATCGTGAGGAGAGTAGAGTTCTTCATAAGGCTTTAACTTTCTTGAGACATATGCTATTACTCCTCTATCTTGCATTAATACTGCACCTAATCCATGTTTGGATGCATTAGTACATACCGTAAAATCTTTATCTATATCAGGGACTCTTAAGATTGGTGCACTAGTCAATGGTCTTTCGAGTTCAGAGGATGCTTTATTACATTCCTCAGTCCATTCATACTTAACTCCTTTATGTTTAGGAGTTGTAATCGGCTTTGCAATACTGGAGAATCCTTCCAGAAATCTTCGGTAGTACCCTGTTAAATCCATAAAGCTTTATACTTCATGTGCATTTTTCGGTATTGGCTATTCCATGATTGCTTTTACCTTTTCAAGGTCTACTGAGATCCCTTCACCTAATATGATATGACCTAAGTAATGAATCTTTTCCTGAAAGAACGAACACTTGGATAACTTTCCATATAACTGGGGTTTAATGAGGCAGGATAATACTATCCGTAAATGGTCTTCATGATGTTTCTCATTCTTGGAGTACATGAGAATATCATCTAAAAATATTTGTACAAATTGATCAAAATATTTGCATAAAACATTGTTGATAAGATTCATGAATACTGTTGGTGCATTAGTTAATCCCAATGGTACCACACTAAATTCATAATGCCCAAAGCGTGTTCAGAATGCAATCTTAGAAATATCGCTTTCAAAAATCCTTAGTTGATGATAACTTGATCAAAGATCAATTTTTGAAAATACAGCAGCTCCCTTCATTTGATCGAAGAGGTCATCAATTCGAGGCATAGCATATCGATTCTTTACTGTAGCTCGATTCAAGTCTCGATAATCTAGGCATAATTTTAAGGATCCATCTTTCTTCTTGACAAAAATTACAGGAGCACCCCAAGGTGATATATTGGATCGAATATGTCCTATATCCAATAGTTCCTTCAATTGAATTTGTAATTCTTGAAGTTCCGGAGCTATCATTCTATAAGGTATTTTAGAAATTGGTTGAGTACCAGATTTCAATTCTATGGTGAGGTTTATCTCTCTTTCGGGGGGTAATCCTGGTAGTTCCTTTGGAAATACATCTAGAAATTCGGCTAACACTGGATATTGTTCTAAGGATGGTCATTTTTCTTTACTTACTTCTTGAATACATATGCCTGACAACCTTTCCTTAAGCAACGCTTCATTTTCATTGCTGATATGTAGCGTAAAGATACTTTTATCTTGATACCTTGAATTTGGATTGCCTTTCCACCATTTATATCGAGAATTATTTTCCCATAACAGTCTGCCCAAGCTTGATGTGCTTCTAACCAATCCATACCAATGTTTTTAAAACCGGAACCGGTGATCGGACCGGTGCACCTAATGAACCGGTTTACTGACCGGAACCGGTCTAACCGGGACTGGTTTGGTCTAAACGAACCGGTTTTAAAAAAATACATTAAATAATAAATTTATAATGAAACAAAACTATTTTTAAGATGTAAAACCATGATTCCAAGCCAATAGAGACAAAATATGCAAAGTTTGCTCATTTATATACCATGTAAAGGTGAATATATCAAAATGGCACCAAGTACAATACATATATAGTCTTGACTCCTTCAAGTATGGTGACTGTACTCTTGGTAACATACTTTCCAAAATAGGCCTAAAACACCTTCAAACAACTCGGTCTTGGTTCTTATACTATTGAACTTCTTCACTGGATTTTAGGACTGCTTCAAGTCCACAAAAGAGACATTACAAACCTAGATTTGGTCACTCTGTAATGGTGCTCAGAACTCAGAATTTCAATGTCTGAGGTGACACGTAGCTCAGGTTTTAAGGACAATTTTCAGACCTTAAATTTTGAGTGTAGAACTTAGCTCTTCCTTCTAATGATCTCAGCCTTGTACAGGTTACTTACCTAGCCTCTCGGTCCTTCAAAGTAGTGCCTCAAGGCCCTCTGTCTTCCTTGCTCAGGCTTGCGGCCTAGTCAGAGGGAAATAGGCCCAAAACTATATTCAAGCTTTCTTCTAGGAGCTTGGTCCTATGGAACTAGCTTCTTTCACTTGTTTTGAAGTCCTCTACTACTGTTGTGACCTTCCAACTGCCCTTATAGGAAGTAGTCAATGTGAATAGGATAAAATTTGCAGGATGGAGAGGCATTTTAAAGCCTCAAGGTATTTCAGTGACTGCGGTAAGAGGACCGAGGCTAGAGAAGGACAACATAAATTTGTACCATATCTACTAAATTTGAAAGGCTGAAGTCTCAAGGCTAGAGATAAGTAATCACAATGAAAAAAGCAAGTTAGTAGATTTAATCTAGAATGCACAATGAAACTATAACAAGAACAAGTTAGAAACTTTGAGTTAGATTCTAAGAGCTAAGTTAGTGAGAGCAAGAAACACAAAAGATCCTCCCTTTAAGTAAGGAGGGGGATACCATGGAACCAAGTTCCAACTTCCAAGCTCCCTCAAGCAAGAAGATCAATTTTATTATTAGAATTACAAGGAGAGGAGCTTTGATAGTGAGAAAGGCTCTAAATCCTTGAGGAAGTTACAAATTTTGGATCTAAACGAGGTATATCCTTCCTCAAGTTACAATGAGATAGAGATAGATTTTAAGGCAAATACCAATGGAATCTATTGAAATGTTTGACAGAAACCTCCTCCAATTAAGTCGTTACAAATACAACCCTAAAACGCTACAGACCTTTGCTGCCCATGGCCAGCACAAGATGAGACAAAATGGTGTGCCTAAAACCGGCCGGTTTGATACAAACCGGCCGGTTTTGTCCTAAACCGGCCGGTTTTCACCGGTTAGGGCCAAAAACTGGCGAAATGGGCTTCCCAACCGGGTTTTTAGGCCGGTTCTGACCGGCGGCCTTGCTAACCGGCCGGTCAGACCGGTAACCGGTTTTTGTGGCCGGTTTTTAAAACACTGATCCATACCTATGACAAGATCATAAATTCCTAGGGTTGTGACATAAACTTTCAATTTAGTCGAACAGACCCCTAGATCAATTTTGCATTGATCCACACTTAAGTCTATGGATTGGAGTTCTCCTAAGGCCATTTCTACCTATCTGAAATCATTTTTCCTACGAGCTGCCAACCCACATTTATTTAATGCATACGAAATGAAACTATTTGTGGCACCAGTATCAAATAAGATTTTGAATTTTATACCATTAATAATACCTGAGGATTCCACTACAGTGGATTGGTGTGCTTCTTGATTATTGTTGACTACTACATGGATTCTATGATTTGCCTTGGGTATTTGATATTGGTTCTTTTTTCTGCCCTTTGTAATATACTTGATGAAGCATCTGGACAATCACGTTGAAAATGTGGACCTCCACATCCCCAACAGTAAGCATGGGTCAGTCCTCTTAAATCATATTGTGAGTTTTTAGATAAAGAGCTTCACCCTCTCATACTGATTCCTCTCGATTTTCTTCCTCTATTAGCAGTTCCACGAGATTTCCATGGACTTATGTTTGATGATTCAACGTCTATAGTATTAACTGCCATGGGAGTTCTTGCTCCTATATTTCTTGGGGTAAATCTATTACCATAAGGTGGTCTTGAGCTACTTCCCCTGAAGAAATTTCGGGGAGTCTTTCCTAGAAACCCTAATTGTAGAGGTTCTGCTAGCCCAGCATCCTTTTTGGTTCCTAGATGATCTTTTGTATAGCGGCCACATTCTACCGCCTCGGCTACTGATGATGGTTTCCACATCTTAACCAAGGCCCTAATGCAAGCGTTTAACCCAAATATGAAACGTTCAGCTTGACGTTCATCAGAATCTAAGTAATGAATGTATTTCACAAGTTCCATAAACCTTATTTCATATTCTTCCACTGATTTATTATCTTGAATTAATGTATGAAAGGCTCTGGCTTGTTGTTCTTGAAAATATGGAGGTAAATACTTAGCACAGAATCTTTCCTCGAACAATTCCCACGGAACATTATCCATTATGGGGTGTAGTTGTTTTTCCAGATTTCCCCACCAAATCAAGGCACTTTCCTTTAATTGAAATACAACAATTTTTGTTTTTGAAGAAGAAGAGTACTCTCTTAATTTAAAACATTTGTTCATTCCCTCTAACCATGCCTTAGCACGTTCTACAACTCGTCCTCCTGAAAATTCTGGGAGTTTAATTTTCTGAAACTCCCTAGAAATATCTTCCTGTGATCTTTTATACTCAAAATTATTTGGTTCTGCTGAATTGGTTGCCAAGGGTTGAGGTTCTTCTTTGGTCTTAGCCATTGTTGACCCTTTTAATGTTTCCAATAAGGCTTCTAATGAGTGCATTATCACAGTCAACTCTGGTGTTGGAGCGATTGGTGTTGATGGTGGTCTCGATGGAGATGATGATGGTGGTGGTGGCGATAGAGATGGTGATGACGCGGTGGTGGCATTAATGACAGTGATGTTGCCCGATCACGTCATTGTCACTCATATGTCTTTACTATCGTAATGTTTCCTGTATACATAATAAAATTTGTAAAAATTGGAGGTATACTTTCAGATTTAACAAATAGTTTTGCAATTTCACATTTACAAATGGGTATAGTTTTTTTTTTTTGCTATTTTTCCCTACTAGGTAGATCTTACTGGTACCGAGGTCAAGGAGGGTGGTCTCGCGACCTCCTTGTCCTAATGCAATGAATCCTATCCTAATACATAATAATACTTTTCTAATGCATGAGTTTTTTTTTAACATATTTTAACTATGTAATATAACCTGATATATATAACTCAAATTTTTCTAAGTTTCTTTCATAACACTCATTCTCTTAGTAAACATTCTCCACTAACTCGCAGATTACTTTCATAGCTGATGATAAGATATTTTAACATACATGTACTTTTAATATTTTAAAATACTCTTTAAAGTTAAACTAAGAGAATACTGAGTATTCAAATATAATCATTTTATTATTAGTGGGCCAACTTAGTCTACCTGTTATTTTAAATATAATATTTATATAAAGCAATACATAATATAGATAATATCAGTACTTTATATAATCTAAAAAAATAATAACTAAATTTCTTTACTTTTTAATTAAACAGTATTCTTCTTCATTATTATAAATGAATAATCTTTGCAAATGGGATGTGGCATGTCCAAAGATATGATATTAAATTATAATTCATCAAATTTATTAAGTCCAAAGGCCCTATTTAAATAATGTATAGTATAATAAGCATTGATAACAATTTGTTTGTCTTGAAAATGTTTCCTATAATTATTTACCTTGTAGCTTAAATTGATATCATTTAATCTAGTTGTTTCGGACTCTCACTGAATTTGTAATGACAACCAAAAAAAATATTTTTAAAATATAATTATTTTCAATTCCATCCAAATCATAGAATTTATTTAATAAATTTGCTATGGGAAGGTTGGCGGTTCAAAACCCCTACCCGATACTTTCGTATTTTATATCGCATACATTCGTAGTTGTGTTATGTTGGCATAAGGCATGGACGTGCGTGTGAAAGAGTTTCTCTCCCTGTGTAACTGGGGGTTGATTATATGACCAAGTGGTGGGTTTGTTATATCCAACGAACCATCATTTTATTACATTTTCTTTAGTATAACCGACGCTTCAACATCAGTATATATATATATATATATATATATATATATATAATATATATATATAATCGTATATCATATATTTTAAATGACCCACACCCGCATTAAGATATTTAAGGACTGTAAATAATTTAATACATGGTTACGATATGAATTAAGGTTCGACTCCGGCGGTTTACATATTTGACACCTAATTCATCGCTTGACACCTTAATTCATCGCTTAACACCTTGATTCATCACTTGATACCTTAATTCAAATAAAATTATTTCCTCAGCCACGATAACCAAGTTTGGTACGCACGTCTCCACTATAACACGCCTGCATGATGCGGTGTGGGTATATTCAATAACTTAATTCCCTTTCAAATTTGCTTGCCATTATTTAGAATGGCAGGGATATCGTGCACGGCTTTCAGAGCTCAAGTCGCATTTCAAATCAGGTTTTGCATTCTGCAATCACATGGTGCAGTGGGACTCTCTAGCAGCCAAGCTTGCAGTTAATAGCTCTCAGAGAAATAGACCTATTGCTACTCAAAGGCCAAGGTTGATGAAGGTGCGAAGGAATTTAAATTCATCCAAGGGTAAATCTGTCGCCTTTACTGGTAAATTATTTCATAGCAAGAATAGCTCGGGGTTGAAAAATGCGAATACAATACTTTTCAGTCAAATTCAATAGGGGTCCAATCAGATATTACTTCAAGCGCAATATGAATCAAAGATCAAGTGCTTTTGCACCGTTTTCCAATGCGTTTGGGGAGAATATTGGAAACCAGGGATTTAAGCCGGTGCAGAATGACCATCTAAAGCCATTTGCAAAGAATGGCTCCGCTAAACAAAACGATGATGAGGAGTTGGGCAACCGAATATGTAGCTGGAATCCTTTTGTTGGAAAATCCGAGAGTGGTGCAATTGTTGCAGCCAATTCAATATTTAGTGATCTGAGATTTTTCTTCAAACTAAACAAGTAGTTCTCAGTTCGCTGAGCGATGAAATTTAATGAAAACTCATAGCAGACTTTTAACTAAATCACAGCATAAGAATTCAATTCTCAATGGATGGGTTAAGCTTAGATATTTCCTCAGTAACTAGTTTATTTAGAGCTTCCACTAATTTAAAATTGACACTGACAGAATGCTTCTTTAGCAACCTGTGTAATTGTGAGTAGCATAAAGGATTTGGCTAGATCTAGACTTGTTTCACAAGACAAGAAAGTACAACCATACTTTAGATCTTGAGATATCATGGCCATTTAAGTGAATAATATAACTGTGTATTTCTTCTGTAATTTTTTTCTATTTGCAAATCTTGTCCTATATTAACCTACATAATGCAGGTGGACATTTATATGGTTAAGCCTTTTCATGTTTTACACTGTTTTAATGTGAGAAATTTCTCATGTTTATCCAGAAGATTCATGAAGCATCTTGAGGTGTGAAATCACATACTGTATATTGTTTCTTCTGATGCTATTGATGTTGTGTATCTCAAGCTTTGTAAGGTTGATTAATTGTGGTTCTCATTCTTTGCTTCCATATTTATTGTACAGACTTTTGGCTCCGAAATTCAAACTTAACAGATCCGATACTGTATAGACTTTTCGGCTCTAAAATTTAGACTTAACAGATCTGAGAGTTTGAACATAGCTTTGATACCAAATGTAAGGACTGAAAATAATTTAAACAGCTTTTTACTCTGAACAGGATATGAAATCTTTATGAACATGCTCTGAAATTTAACAAAATTTCATATATCAAATTGATTGATTTGATGAGAAGTACCTACCTGGGTTCCTGTGGATAAAGAGGCTTCAGAATTGCTCTAGCTCTCGCTCCTGTTACCAAAAGACCATAACCTCCCAGCCAAACTAAGTACAACCTAGGTACTCAGTCCAGAATGCTTCTGAATCGCTGCACTTTGTTCCCCCATGCCCAAAAACTTCAGAACAAACAAGGCTCAGTGTTTTCTGTTGAAAAACTCTGTATTACAAATTTTCCTCCTCCTTTCGACCCCCCTTCCTCCAACTGCCCCTTCCTTCTTATAAGTCTTTGTTCACCGACTTCCTCCATCTATGTGTCCTAATTTTGATACGTGTTGATTTGATAAACAAAATCTGATTTGATTTGGTTATTTTATTCAAATATCTAAATTTGATTTAATAAAGTTCATTTATTTATTTTAATGATTTAATTTAATTTTAATTTTAATTTTAATTAATTTTTTTAATGTCATAACTTTTTAATTTACAAATTAAAATTTTAAACATTAAAACTAACATTTTTCTATTCGTTTGAGGGTTTATTATATATATATATATATATTATATATATATATATATATATATTTAATGTATTATATATATAGTGTGTGTGTGTTACATACGGGTCCATGCATACATAGCTATCGTATGGAGGCCTCATATGTTGGCTAATACTTGTATTTTATTTATAGCTATAGGTGGGTCATTACAGAGTGCCACCCTAGTTAGCTCTTGGAGAAGATCATTCCAGATCTTCCATTGTGCTTATTGGAGAGAATCTTCAGTTCTGAATTAGTTGTCTGCAGGGATACACAAAGCCTCAGGAGCTCGAGTTCATTTTCCATTAGGAGGGTTGAGCATCAAAGAATTGTATGGTCAATTTTTGGAGCCATTTCACGGACGAGTTCCTCATTGATAAAAGGGGTCGAATTCTGAAGCTCACTATTTTGCAAGGAAGCTAATTTGTGCAAGGGAATACGTTCAGGTTTCAGGGGCTAAGTTGGACCCATTCACATCGTTCGACAATTAGCATCCTATAGGACACTTTAGCAATAAAATAGCAAAGACCGATTTGAGGTTCCTTGAGCCATTCGCTTAGCCCATCAAGCACACTCATTCCAAATCTTTGCACAAGGAGATAGGGTCAAAATCTTAAGAGACATTTATCACTTGGAGCTGAGCCACTGCTATTGTAAAGAGGCAGAAATATATGGTCTATAATTAACCTAAGCGCGCTAGTAGTTTCAGAAGTCAACACTGCTATTTATACATCTCAAAGGTTGGGTGTTCTTGAAAATAAAGGGTCAAATCCCATTCTAATACTAGTCGAGTTGTTGGTCTTTTCTTGGGTCGAATTCACCTTGATATCTGGGCTAAGTTGTGTGCCCACAAGTTGGGTACTTCAGGGAACAAAAAGGGTTGTGTGTTACATTGAAAAAGAAGCATCGAGTTCACCATTCTCTGTGGGACATGACAGCGTATTGAAAAACAATGATTTGTTGGATTTTTGTGGATAAAAGACTCCTAGGAAATGCCAAGATGCCAGACACTTTTTTATGTGCGTGAGGCTAAGTTTAGATGTCAGTAACTCCTTGTTCGTGGCCTGAAGAGAATGTTGACATAAGTGTTGGAATTTCTAAGTCTAACCCGTTAGAAACCCTTCATGTACTTTCTGATTTATTCCTACCTACTTGTTCTGTTAATTAACAAGTTATTTACCATGTAAATACTAGAAATAAACACAAGTACGTGCTCAACACATTACAGATCATCAACTGAAGGAAACAAAACAAGCACACAAGTGACATTGTTATTTTTGGACCAATGTCCCCAGAAAAACCCAATGCGGGAAAATTGGTGCAGCTATCTGAGGGTTTTATTATTATGCAATTTCTGAATACAATCTGAGCGCCAAAACCGGCTCACCCAACAAAGAATAATCTCGGCAGTAGTACCTCTCCTTCGGAAACAGATGCTCCCGCTGAAACCTTAGATAAACACTCCGACAGCTCCTCAGATCCATTCTGCCCCACAAAAAACCCCAGCGTCAATCTCTAGAGACTGTGTCAGCCTCTTCTGCTCTCTGCATCAGCTTTCCCGACAGTTCTGGCAGTTCCCGGCAGTTTTGGCTATTCTCGGCAATTCCGACTTCTACCCTCTGCGTCAGCTTTCCCGTCTGTTCCGATAGTTCCGGCTTCTGCCCTCTACATCAGTGTTCCCGGCAGTGCTGGTTGTTCCCGGCAGTGCCAGCGTCTGCCCTCTGTGTCAACCTTCCCGGCTGTTGCGCTGATCCTCTCGGAACTATCTTTGCCTCTTTGCTTTTGTATTCATTGCCCCCCAACTGCAACTCTAATCACTCTCTCGACTTCCTCATCAAACCCTGCCCCAGAAAGTCGAAATCTTGATCAACTCAGTGTGTTGTCAAAGTGACCCTCAAGCCTCCTCTTATACTTTTCTCATTGACAAATCAACGGCCGAGATTAAGTCCCTAATCAACGGCTAAGATCAGATCTGGCTTGATCCATGACTTTTGGACCATTCTAACATAGTTTTATATTAATTCACATTAATATTTTATTTTCCCCGACTTTAGACTTAGGGACTCCATTAAAAATATTAATTATTTTAATATCTCCCAAACTGTTTAGAATCTGCCCAAACCCTTTTTGGGTATTGGAGATCTCATGTGCCTTAGCCTCTACACCAAATTTCATTGCCAGAGCACATCTGATGCTACCCCAAATCAACACTCCCTCTTAGCGAGGACTGTGCTCTAACAATACTCACTGAGTATTACTTTGATCATCTGGCATCGGTCCCTGATGCTAGGCCTTCTGCCCATCATCTGCACTGTTGTATCTCGTACGGCCACCCATGGCTCTGCCACTAACACTGTTGTATTTCTACGACAACTCCCTTTGCATCTGTGTTGTTGCCCATGGCCCTACCATTGCCACTGTTGCGTTTGCACTGCATCCCCTCTCATCATGCTGCATCGTGTTGCCCATAGCAACGCCACTGCTAATTGTTGCATTGCAACTCAGTTGCTGAGAAGTAAGTAACTGATCTCCCAACTCTGACACCTCTGTCAGGCTAGAGACACTCCTGATGCTGAAGCTCCCTCTGTCACTGACAAGTGCTCCCTCTCTGACCTCTGCACCACTGCAACAACTCCCTGCATCGTACCATTGCACACCTCTTTGTGCCATCCTACACTGGCGCAACACTCTTGTGCCTCTCGCACTGTTGTAGCCTGCTAGCCTCGCGTTGTTCTGGGAATCCTACACTGTCGCTCCCTCTGTTGCTCCATCCTCATTCGTCTCTACCGACATCTGCCAGTACTGCTACTCCTCATCAGGGCTCCCATAGCAAGGTATAATCCAAGAGGTTGGGTACCTTGAGGACCCTACCCCTCATCGCCTGTAGTCCGCCTGACTACAACTCGATGTCTCTCCACTTCTTCTCAAGTGGCACATGAGTACTCATGGTGCAATCGTCTTTCCTCAAGGCGAAGGCCTTGATACGATGTTTATTTAGAATGGGCAGGATCTTGGCCTTCCAGACCACAAAGTTGGACGCTCCGTCCAGCCGATCCTGATCTCTCATCCCATTCATGCCCATCTCTCTACTCTTTTCTGTCGACTCCTCCGAGCCTCTCTACTTCTCGCCAAGAAGTTCTTGGTTCAACTCCTACTGAGTCTGCCTACTTCCCATCTAGAAGTTCTTTGTTCGACTCCTTCGAGTCTCTCTACTTCCTGTCTGGAAGTTCTCTTCTGGACTCCCTCTGAGTCCCGATTTCCCTCCTGGAAATCCTTCTACGAACTGTCAAGTTGCCCCTCTCCAATCGTCTGTGCAACTGCACCACTGATCTAGATTCCTTGGCTAGAAATTTGCCTCGACAGCAACTCCCTTCCCTTGGTCTTGCCCTATTAGGTATTGTTCTTACTACAGTACCCCACCAACTTCACTCTGCAACTTACCCACAGCCTCCTATACCCCAGAAATTAAAGGATTGAGCCACAAGGCTCTACGCAATCCCGGCACCGGCAAATCAACTCCCCCAACCAACTGCGTCAGCCCTCCTAGCCTCTGCGTGAGCTTGATTCTGCCTCCCTTAGCCTCTGTGTTGTCTTTCTCTGGCCCAGAATGATGACGCAGTCCCTCTGCATCACTCCTTCCTTTGTCGCCTTCTACAAGGATCAGCTTTGTCACTCGGGACAACTGATTTTTGTTGTTGTTGCTCTGCTTTGCTGATGTCCTCAGTTTTCCTATGATCTGCAACCACCCTCTAATACCATGTTGGAATTTTTAAGTCTAACCCATTAGAAACCCTTCATGTACTTTCTAATTTATTTCTACCTACTTTTTTTGTTAATTAACAAGTTATTTACCATGTAAACACTGGAAATAAATACAAATACACGCTCAACACATTACAGATCAACTGAAGGAAACAAAACAAGCGCACAAGTGACACCGTCATTTTTGGACCAATCTCCTCGGAAAAACCCAATGCGGGAAAACCGGTGCAGCTATCTGAGTTTTTATTATTATGCAATTTCTGAATACAATCTGGGTGCCAAAACGGACTCACCCAACAGACAATAATCTCGACAGTAGTACCTCTCCTTCGGAGACAGATGCTTTGGCTAAAACCCCGAATAAACACTCCGGCAGCTCCTCAGCTCCAATCTGCCCCATGAAAAACCCATGCGTCAACCTCTTTTGCCCTCTGCATCAGCTTTCCCCGCAGTTTCGGTAGTTTCGACTTTTGCCCTCTGCGTCAGCTTTCCCAGCTGTTCCGGTTGTTCCCGACAGTTCTGACTTCTGCCCTCTGCATCAACTTTCCCGATTGTTCCAACAGTTCCCAACAGTTCTATCTTTTGTCCTTTATGTCAACTTTCCTGGCAGTTCCAGCGTTTGCCCTTTGTGTCAGCTTTCTCGGCAGTTCCCAATGTTCCCTGCAATTCCGGCTTCTACACTCTGCGTCAGCTTTCCCGGCTGTTCTGACAGTTCCCGGCAGTTCCAGCTTCTATCCTATGCGTTAGCTTTCCCGGTTGTTGCGCTGGTCCTTCCGACACTATCTTTGCCTCTCTTCTTTTGTATTCAATGTCTCTCAGCTGCAACTCTGATCATTCTCTCAACTTCCTCAGCAAACCTTGCCCCAGAAAGTCGAAATCTTGATCAACTCGGTGTGTTCTCTAAGTGACC
The DNA here is from genome assembly GCA_000404065.3 of Pinus taeda. NCBI lineage: Eukaryota > Viridiplantae > Streptophyta > Pinopsida > Pinales > Pinaceae > Pinus > Pinus taeda. The sequence goes on along the minus strand of APFE031104229.1, from coordinate 130,680 downwards.
CTCAAGCCTCCTCTTATGCTTTTTTCGTTGACAAATCAACATCCGAGATTAAGTCCCTAATCAACGGCTATGATTAAATCTAGCTTGATCCATGACATTTGGACCATTCTAAGACAGCTTTATATTAATTCACATTAATATTTTATTTTCCCTAAGTTTAGACTTAGGGACTCCATTAAAAATATTAATTATTTTAATATCTCCCAAACTGTTTAGAATCTGTCCAAACCCTTTCTAGGTATTGGAGATCTCATGTGCCTTAGCCTCTCCACCAAATTTTGTGGTTAAAGCACATCCGATGCTACCCCAAATCAACAATAAAAGTCAAGTCACTAGGGACGAACCTTTGACATTCTGGAGCGTGTTGGTGCTACCAAAAAAGGACCACAAATGTTATATATGTTCTGTTGTAATTAATTTCCAGGTTCCCTATATTGTCTGGGCATTGTAATCCTTGTTATTTTGTGAAAGAAAAGATAATGTTCCCTTCATATTTCATATGTGACGGAGTATGTATTATTGAGATGTGTATTTTTGAATTAATGAGCTACTCTCGTACTATTGTTATGAACCTCTTTGAGCTGTCTATACTTTGTTGTGTGAGTTATTTTGAATTAAATGTATAAAAATGCACCTACGGCCAATAACCTACAAACAGTTTGAAGAAACAACACTCTGAATCCTAGATAAAAACTCAGTTAATTGTGTGGAGTTTAAGGCTCTTCTTGAAAGGTATATTACAAACATCATATCTCAAACTAAAGAGTTCTCAAGAAGAGTTGGATTGATAAGCGATACTGTAAGCATCATCATCATGACTAGCACTGTTCCCGAGGCCTAACTAGACAAGCTCTTCTTTAACCAAGACTATTATGCTGGGAGGCTTTATGTGTGATACAGCACTACCTCTCTAAGGTATATACCCCATCCGAATGTCCACAAGGTATGTCCTTTTAGGACTATTCTTATCTTGGATCTCCATACTTGAGTCCTCAAAGAATATCGATCCTCTTTGACCACTCCTCTTGGATTTTTGTCCCATCCTTAAAGAGAGTCAATACCTTTCCTTTCTTGGATGTTATATCCTCAAGGAAACCATAGATTCATATCCAATCCTCTGTCATTTTATCTTCATCACCCGAAAAGGAGAATGCACATGTGATGTTCATCATCACTCCCTCTCAACCAGAGAGTGCATCCCTATTCTCCCTTAATCTTGAGAATAGAACCTTGCTCCTTATTCAAGGAGACTCCTTTCGTTCCCTCTCAAACTAGAGGAGATTTCTTCCTTCCAATAATGGAAACCAACACCACAAGTCTTTACAACTTGTCTTCATCAAAGCATTAGCTACTAGTTCTCCATAGCTACATGGCTCCCTCTTTCCTTTGCATCCCTTGTATTGAGCTTGCTTTCTTTCGAGTTATCATGGAGCCATCTCCACTCTTCGTTCTTGTGACAGGGTTTAGGTCATCTTTTCTTGCTCATCACTTTCTTCTTTAATCAAGAAGGCATTGTATTGAGCCTTCCTGATCTTCAATCTGATCATGAAAGCGATCTTCTTTGATCTTCAGTGTCTTTTCATATCATTACCTTTTAGTCCATATCTTGACTTCACAATTGCCAGGTTCCAAATATCGAGCTTCCCTCAATATCCTTCATCCATGCAGTTGAGCTTGCCTCAACTACGATCATATATCCCTGCAACATTTTACCAAGTAGAAAATAATATGTTAACCAAATAACCAATAATAATGAAAAATCAGAGTTACCTCATCATAATGACCACCTCCTTCTATCAACATTTTACATATTCTAGAGAAAGTCCTAATCTTCTATACATTCTACATTTTACATATTCTAGAGAAAGTCCTATCTTCTATACATTCTTAAGTAAGTCAGATTCTATTATTTTCCAACATTAATACTTAATCACATCTTCATAACCAACTTCATTCCATAAGATTCTTTGTACATGTGAATCTTATCCAAAGTTTTCTTTTATATATTCTTATGCTTTTATCCGACAATCTAACTATCCACATATTTCCACATATTTCACAAAAAGTTTGTATTTTGACCCTATGTAGTAGGTGCCCATGATCAATGCTTAATCCTTAATTGGTAGAAAAGTGGTTTGTTTACCATGTATTATGATATTAAAACGTGTGTGGTGTGGTCCCATATTAGAGTATAAATAGCCCACGCTTTTTCATTTCTAATGCATCTTTCTTATCTATTTTCATCAATATTTTGATTCAAAAGAGTTCCTTTTTTTTGTTTAGCAACGTCTACACACAATCTCTTCCAAGTTGTTCAAGGCACCCCCGACAATTGCGTAACTTGTTTAGAGATTTACTATTTCTTTTTGCACAAAGGTGCTATGCTCTTGATACAAAACCGAGCTTCTCCCTTTTTCAACAGGAAAAAACAAAATTGCCTTCACTATATAAAGACGAGTTTACATAGGTCATGTACAGAGCTCCATTATTACTTCTTCAGAGAACCCAAGGGAGCTACAAAGGACTCAAAATCTGTTAAAAAATAGTAGTCATAAATACATCTACTCGACCACAACAGGACATCATGAATATATAAAACCCAAAAGTGACCCAGTAAGGAAACGTGGGTTCAGACGCTCTGCAATAAAACATCGTAAGGCAGTAGAGCCGCTGGCCGGCGTGACAGGAGGCCAAGTAACAAAAACTGTTGTGAACAAAAAGGAAAAACAGAAGCATCAAAAAAAGGACAAAAAAGAAACCCAGACAAAATAGAAGCCGAACAGATCAGGACGAGAAGGATCCCGAGCCACAAAAGGAGCCATCTTGCAGGAATTCAAAGTGAACCAACCCTGGTAGGCAAGAAAGCACATGCTTGGATAGGGCATTAGCCTCCGAGTTCTGCTCCCAATAAACATGTTGGAAGGAAACGTCAAGGAAAGTGGGCAGCAGAGCCCTGATGTTTTCCATCCAGTGAAATAAGGCCGGCACCTCAAGAGAGACCCTCCCTTGCAACGACCAATTTTGAATCACCAACAACCAAATCTTATCGATGGCCAGCCAAGCAGCACATTGGAGCGCCCCAACAGAGCAATCACCTCCACCCTGCAATTAGGGCCAGGACCATCATGCCAGTGGAAATAAAAGACTTGCGAAAGACAGACTTTGATGAAAACTCCAAATCCACACTGATCACCAGACGAACCCCCGTCAAAAAAGACGATGGGAAACAAGTCCCCCAGATCCTTCCCTTATAAGAGGAGTTATGACCCTTAAAGAGATGAAAAACCATACATAGTGGTGGCCTCGTGTAATTAACTTTTCTCTAAAGATTAATTTCTTATTATTGAAGTACAAATTCACTGTGTCAAAACTTGAAAGATACAAATAAAACAAAAAGAAACGAAAAAGATAAGACATGAAAATCTTTCCAATTTCCAGATCTAAAGCGGTCCTCTTAAACAGATGGGTTCGGAATTATCTTAACTCAGAGGATTTTACTTCTTTTGTCAAAGAAATAGGTACAGTTAAGCTAGGCGAAGGCATACAGGAAGCACTCTTCCTTAAAGCCTTGAGGAATGTCCCAGGCAAGTCAAGATGTTCATGTATGGTGTGTTATGGGATCAAGAATCCAGATAGACCTGTTCATTTACCATCTTGCATAGCAAGTACCGTGTTCTTGTATTCATTTTTATTTCTCTCTCTCGTTAGACAGCTTCGCTTCAGTTTTCCAATTTGCTGTGGAGGCAGTGGCTTGGAATATGATGCGGAATAAAAGACGCTAATCCACTACTACTATCTGTTTGATTTTCTTTCTTTATCTATACGGCAGTGTTATCTGTTTCCTTCTATCTATTTTTACGGCGCTTTTATATGTTTCCTTTATTTATTTATATGTGGGTTTTTGGTATACTAGTGATGGTGAGAATTGTAATATCTAAATGAGGAATTTTTACAGGTGCTCCGTGTGTGACGTTGAAAAGTTCAAGCATGGACAACTACCGCTTTGTCCTCCATCTTCAAGGTACGAAAATATTCTCATTCGAGGTCTCGTCCAAGGGAAAGAACTTTCTGAAGATGATGCAATGGCCTACATCCGTGCAGCATCAACATCACCCCTGTTGTAAATAAAACATGAACTGATAATTTATATTCATATCTATTATTTCTTTCCCTTGGCACGCTACCAATTCTGCCACTCTATAATAGCAGCATAGATTCAGTAGAACCACACTTACATGCTCATGATTAATCGATTTTAAAGAATGCCCAAGGCAATCAATTCATGTCCGTGTCCATATGGGGTCATTCTTTCTATTCAGGTGCATGCAGTACATTGAGATGATGTGCAGGATATTCAACCGAGTGCAGTCATTCTTTCAAACAACTTGACAGGTGTAAAATCAAGATTAAAATCCGAAACCAAGGCTAACCAGCAAACTGTGAGGTGTGCATTGTTGGATATCTGTTGACACTCATGTATTATAGTTCAGCTATTTATATGCAAGAAAATGGATTTGTTTTATCTTTGCTTCTTAGAAGTTCAGTTCATGTGGTTGCTGACTGATGACACAGGAAAAATTGTCCATTCACTTTAATCAATGAAGTAATTTTCTGTTAAATATAAAATAGTTTGTAATAAGGAAAAACACAACCTGCATTCTTTGAGTTAAGGTTTCCTTCAATCTCAATATTGAGAGAGTGTAATGTCTAATGACAATGCTGATCTTCATATTATTATTGCCCTTGCAACAACTGGGATGTCTCCAGTCTTTCTCAGAAAAAGAATAATTCCAACAGGAAACTGTTTCCTACGGAAAGGTCTTTGTGAGCTATACACCCAAAAGCCATGGATGTGGTGTTTTGCCTTGAGGCCAACTCTAACAAGAACTTAATCCAAAGCATTATTGACATTCAGTACAATAGCATTGTATTCTCTTTCGTAATTTCCTTTACCTTCCTCACGAACTTTGGTAGTGGTTAATATATATTGCATGACATCTTTGAAGCCTTTGGGAAATACCTCTACCTTCCTTTCACAAATTATTAATTTCGGAAAAACCAGTCTGGATGTTAAATTAAAATAAAAAAATATTTATATTTTTCCATTCATTATGAAAGTAGATTTGTATTCCAAAAAAATTATATTAAATAGTTTTATGATATGTGTATATATAAGTGGATTAAAACTCACTTTTATGTCTTTCCATTAATAAAAAGTAAACAAAATAAAATGTACCATTAAATAAAAGTTTATTTATATTTTTCTATTTATTATGAAAATAAAATTGTATTTAAAAAAATATATATTAATAGTTTTATAATATGCATCTATAATAAGTGGATCAAAACTCACTTTTTTGTCTTTTCCATTAATAAACAATTTAACAAATAAATATATTATTAAAAGAACTTTTTTATTTTTTATGCGAAAGTTGTTGATTCAGAATCAGGTAAATCTAATTAACCCAAAGAAAACACAATATAAAAATGACTTGATAATCATTAATTTTTAAATTCCGGAAGTGGGAAACCACTTAGATGATTTTGAACCCTTATAAAATATTTACCATTTAACACGTCTTTCCCAGTTGTGAACAAAAAGTAATTAAAGGAAAAAATAAAACAAACATTTCATAAAATTTGTGTTTTTGGAGTTGTAGGAGTTGTGTATATTTCAATACTGGATTCTTATTACTGTAGCACCAATATTAAGGCGAATGCACTCTCTTTACTTTCTATATATTCCCTGCAATATGTATGGACACCCATTACCTTAATTAAGCATATGGCAAATTGTATATGATTGAAACTTAATTGATAAATTATCCCAAAACATTGTGTGTAAAAAGACTGATTCAATACGAAAAGGTTATAAGTATTTTAAATGGTATATTTAAAAACATATGTTATTAAGCTTGTAAATTGAATGGTTTATTTTATTCTTGAATGATTCTGACACCGGCCTGCTAAATTTTTCAAAAAGTTTTCACATTTTAGAAAGCTGGTTGATGATATCAATTTTTCATTTTTTTCAAATTGAAAATTTTATGGGTGAAAAAATTGAAGTTGCTCTCTTTTTTGGAAAGAGATATCTTGATCGTAGATTCTGCTATTTAATGTTAATTTTATTTGATTTTCATAAAGATTATTATATGTCAGACGTTATGTGCTTATTATATAATAAATTCCATTTTAATGTAATCATAGCTTAATATGTATTTTTTGAAAACGTACATTAACTATATATATTCTTGTGATATAATTATAAAGTTATTTACATTTAAATGACCGTCCTCATTTTAGGCAAAAATAAAGAAA
>APFE031104229.1:12495-123576 GCA_000404065.3 Pinus taeda | reverse complement strand
TTGAAATTTTCATGTTCATATTCATTGTTCAATAATGAAAGCATATTAAATAGACTAATTAGTAATAGTAATACCAATGCATTGAAATTTCAAATTTGATCCATACATAAAATTGAAATTCGTAATTGAATCAAATAATAACATATTGTAATTGAATTTTGGTCCGTCCTCATCATTCATGAATTGATACATACATCATTCATATGACATACTCATTATAATGTTCTAAATGTTAATTCATCAAGATTCAATACCATAAGATTCAATAATAAAATTCAATATGAAATATTCAAATACAATTTACATTGATCCATATCATTCATCATTCATCAATCAGCATTCTATAATTTACATTGAATCATTGATTTAAAAATTAAATTGAAAATTGAAAATTCGGAATTCATCATTCATCATTCTAGTCTTCTAGATTCTAAATTGAACACTAAATTAAAATTTTCAATTTATATAACTCAAAGTTTCAAACTCAAAAATAGTTAAGAGTGAAGAGTCGGTCATCAATATCTAGTGTCACAATTAATTTTCATTTTTATTTTTTATTTTTTCTTGTTTATAAAGGGCAATTAGACAAAAATGAAGGGGGGACGCCCAGAAGAACCCCATTTTTGGGGGGACGCCCAGAAGTACCCCATTTTCGGGGGGACGTCCAGAAGAACCCCATTTTTTTGGGGGGGGGACGCCCAGAAGTACCCCTTTCAGGGAGTCGAGTCTCCCACACTGGGGAAACGCACCCCCTTGTGTCTCCCCGAGTCTCCCTAAAAGGGGGACGTGGGGAAATGCACCCCTGAGAGTCTCCCCGTCCCGGGTGCGTGGGGTGCGAGGGGTGCGCGCACCCCACCCTGGGGGGATGCTTCCCCGTGGAACACTGTTAATTTCCCTATGTGTCATCCAGAATTTTAGTTGTGTAAACTTGATTTTGGCATCTATTTTGTTGTATTAATAGCCATCTTTAGTTCATGATTATATAGGTGGCCATTGTATACGAGCATTTATGTTGTCAATAGTTTTCATCTTTCATTGGGGGAGGGCTTAAATGCGCTCATTCATGATTATATAGGTGGCCATTGTACATGAGCATTTATGTTGTCAATAGCTTTTCATCTTTCATTGGGGGAGGGCTTAAATGTGCTCATTCATGATTATATAGGTGGCTATTGTACACGAGCATTTATGTTGTCAATAGTTTTTCATCTTTCATTGGGAGAGGACTTAAATGCACTCCCTTTCCGCGAGGAGATGGATGTAATGAAATTGAATGTACTTCCTCATTTGTGTTTGTTATTCTTCTTTCCATTCATTATGAAGTCTCGAATGCATAGGTAATTGACACAATAGAATGGACTACATAGAAATGCATAGTCACGCCTAAATAAAATAAAATAAATAAGAAACTCAAATATTCTTTTTGTAGCTTTACACCATAGTTGTCTTCGCCCTTGTTATTCATGCCTCCCCTTGCCCTCTTGTTGTGGTCTTTTTGCAGGTGAGTTAGGGGTGAGGTTACGAGGTTCACTTTGTAATGGAGGGAGCGTTTTTGGACACCAAGGGTTTCTTTTTTGTTGATCTAATTAGGGTTTGTCGTTGGATGGATATTGGGGATGGGGCAGAGGCAACAAACCCTAGTTGCCCTCACCCCTTTTTTCATGCCTCCCCTTGCCCTCTTATCGTGGTGTCTTTTTGCAAGTGACTCAGTGGTGTCTTTTTGCAAGTGACTCAGTGGATGCCGAGGGTTTCTCTTCTACTTATTTATTTGGAGTTAGTAGCAACCTAGTTTCTCTCTCCATTCATATGGTTCCTCTTGTTGGTGCTTCTAATATTGTTGGTGAAGAGGTGGCTGTGGTTTTCCTTGTGCACAATGGCCTTGTTTTTGCTTGGCATAGTTCTACTCTACGTCAAGGGTGTCATTCTCGCTAGTCAATGTTTTCAAGGAAGTTGTCAGGGATGTTTCCATTCTTGTGGGTTGTGCGGCCGTCGAGGGCACTCCCCTACTCCATTCAAGGTTTCGCCTTGTTGTTTGTCCCTTCAAGGTTTCGATGGCCTCATTAAGGGAATTTTGAGGTCTAAAATGGGCATTCTAAGGAAATTATAAAATAATATTGGAAGTAATAAAATAAGATTAGATCATATCATCAAACTTTAGAGGGAAAAAAAAAAAAAAAAAAACCTTATTTTTTCAACTCGTATTTTCAGCTTATCTCCCTATGGGTTTACTCAAATTTCAAGCGAAAACGCTCGTTGGATGCAAAATTTGATTCATCACCTAAGGAGTACCCACGTTGAATACTTTCGATAGACCCTACTACATGAAAAATGAGAAATACATGAAAAGCGTGATTGCAATTACGTTTTTCCATGTATTTTTTACTTTTCATGTAGCAGGGTCCATCGAAAATATGCAACATGGATACTCCTTGGATGAAGAATTAAATTTTGCATCCAATAAGTACTCTCACTCGAAATTTGAGTAAAATCTTAGAGAGATAAGTTGAAAATATGAGTTGAAAAAGTAGTTTTATTATTTTATTATTTTTTAATCTTTTTACTTTTTACTCCAAAAATGGTGAATCATCCCCGATGGTTGACATCGTCATCTTGAATCTTACTGGTTCTTATAAAGTTTATCTTGGTTGTACATTTTTCATAGGAGATCCATTTTAGACCTCAAAATTCCCCTAATATTTGGCTTTTTTCTTTATGCTTCATAGTTGAGGTTTTTTAATCCGCATTGTAATGAGTTTTTGCTTGTAGGCTTGCGTGCTTGGCTTTTTTTCAAGCTTATCGGAGCATCTCCAAGATTTTCTTGTTGTTCGGAGCATCGTTTGGCGATAATATGTTTTTCCTAGTCACAATATCTTCTGGTGTTTGGTTATTTTACCAGTTTTCCTAGTCCATGTATCTAACTTAACAAAGAAGTGCAGCATTAATTATCCAATAAGTGGTAAGTGGGCCTTCACATTTCATGTGTCTACTTAATTATCAAAGGAATATATATGTTTTGTGGTATGTTGGGATAATGAAAACAAAATCGATTTTAACACAGAAGTGCAGCGTTAATTATTCAATAAGTGGACCTTCATATTTTATGTGTTTACTTAATTATCAAAAGAATACATATGCTTTATGGTATGTTGGGATCATGACAACAAAATAGATTTTAATTCACATTTCATGTATCTACTTAATTATCAAAGGAATACATATGCTTTATGGTATGTTGGGATAATGAAAACAAAATAGATTTTAATAAGGAAAAAATAAGAAAGTTTTTTAAAAACCCTCCATCAAGGGATCATACCACCATTTTGTTGTGTCCAATGCAATGTACAATGCATGGAGTTATGCAAATAATATAACATATACTCAACATTCTCCCACTTGTTTTATATACAAGTGCAATGTATAATGCATGGAGTCAGTTATGCAAATAATATAACATATACCCAACATTCTCCCACTTGTTTTATATACACACAAAGGGTCACAGAAGTACATGATCAACAATCTAGGGCAATAATGATCATTGTTTCTCTACAACAAGAGAATTTCTCACAATTTTTGTTAATAAATTTGCAACATTCTTCAATGTGTCCACTTTTTCCAATGACACCTTGTGTTCAAATCATATCTCTCACAAAATGATACAAGCAAGGTTTTATGCCAAGAAGATTGCACTTTGATTGTCACAATCTATCCTTACATATTTTTGTACCAACCTAATACATAAACACAATATTTGTAACCATATTTCTTCCTTGTTTGCATGAGTGGTTACCATGTATTCAACTTATGTACTTGAGAGTGACTACAAAAAAAAATTGCTTATCCAACTAATTTCTCTTTTAAATAGGTCAATAACATATCCACTTGTAGATCTTTTGGGATCCATACTTCCAACCCAATCTACATCAACAAAGCCATATATGTCCAACACTTAGTTTAATTTTGATCTTCCTTGGCAGCACAATCCAAATCCAATAATTTCATGATAATACATGAAAACCATCTTAAATATTGTCCAATGCTCCCTCCCCGACCTTGACATGTACCTGCCCAGTACTCTCATTTTTTATAGGTTGCAAAAAATCATGTTTTTCATGTTGATTTTAAAAAGCGTTGATGTAGCGTCAACCTTTTTTTTGAGCATATTTTTGAAACTTTAATTTTCTTATGTATTAAGTATGGACATTTTTTTTAAATGTTAATGATTTTCATGCCCATTTTGAAAAGTGTTGATGTAGCATCAAGCTCATTTTTGGGGTGGGGTGTTATTCTTTACACTTTAAATTTTCTTATATTAAGTATGGATAAAAAAAAAATATTGGTGATTTTCATGCTGATTTTGAAAATCGTTGGCGTAGCATCAACTTTTTTTGGGGGCATATTTTTGACGCTTCAAATTTTCATGTGTATACATTTTTTATTTATTTTTAGTGTCGGTTATTTAACCATTTTTCAAGTTTCCCTGAAATGTTTGTTTTTAAGGGTTTTTCAAGCTTATGTTTTTTTTTTTTCTTTGCATTGTTTTCTTAATGAAAATTTCAAAGTTTAAAAAAAATTAATTAATATTTTAAAGGTTAAGATTTTTTTAATATATTTATGTATCGTTAATTAATACTTCAAATAAACGCAAAATAAATTTTCCACCAGAAAATAAATAATTTAAAAAGACAAAAAAAAGGCATAGCCTAACTTATATAGATGAGAATAGTTTTTTTCATAGTTATTTTTCTGGTTAATTTTAATCAAAATTCGACAGAGATTTTTTAAAACTTGAGTTTGAATTGTTTAATATGCATAATTCTAGTGCCCAAGGGTTTTTCAAGTTGTTGGATCTATTTATGCATTTAAGAATGTATTTTAAACAACGAAAAATCTTGAAATTGTATTGCCGGATTTTGGTGAATTCTAGTGAAAAAATTTATTTCATCTATAAGTTAGAGTACGCCAAAAAAAATCGTTGTTAACATATAAATATAATTAAGAAATGCACATTAGTACCTTTTTGCTAAAAGTGATATAAAAATACACATTTTGCTAAAAAATGACATGTCAAATAAAATAAAATAAATTATTATGAAATTTGAATTATAAAAAAGAATAGCAATTTTTATTATATTTTTTGTGAATTTTATATCTATTTGAAGTTTTTTTCAGAAAAATACTGATTCATATAAAACTTTAAGTAACAATAATAATATATAAAACATTCAACACAAAAATTTGGAAAACAAGAAAATTAAATAAAAATTTAAGAAACATTACAAATTAGATAAATAAAATATATTTAAGAAATGGAAAAATGATATATATATAATATATATATATATTATATATATATATATATATATATATTATATATATAATTAAAAATTAAAATAAAAAATAACTAAATAACTAAATAAATGGAAAAAAAGGAGCTGAATCCATTTATGCATTCAAAAATGTATTTAAAAACAACAAATCACATTCTTTCTGAAATTGTTTTACCAGATTCCGGTGGAAAAGTATATTCCGTCGATAAGTTAGACAATATATATATTATCGTTTTAATTATTTTTAATGTTGTCGCTAAAAACGATGTGGAATTCTATCACACAAAAAAATAGTTTGTAATGTTGTTGCTAAAAAAACTTTGGAATTTTAACCCAAAAAAAAACATAGATGTAGCATGAACACTTCTTTTTTTGAGGTGTTTTTTCATGTTTTTTGCAAAAAATAGGGGTTTTTTGGGCTAGAGTTCTCATTTTGAGGTTACAATACTTATTAACCTAGTAACTTTGTTCTTAATCAAAGTTTCTTATTTATCTAATCTCTTTTAATTTCCATGCCCAAGATAAAATATGCAGCACTGAAATCCTTCATGTCAAATTTAGAGGACAATTAATTTTTCACTTTCTTGATGATTTCCATGTCATCTCCAATTAGCTACATATTATCCACATACAAGACCAAATAAATAACATGACCACCAACTAATTTGAAATATACATAGTAATGTGCTTTGCTCAATGTAAATACAAGTCCCAATATATAAGTATCAATTTTTTGATATTGTGTCCTTAGTGATTGCTTTAACACATACAAAGACTTTTTCAACCTATATATGAGCTCTTTCGTTCCTTTCACAACAAAGCCTTCTAGTTGTTTCATGTACATTACTTCTTCTAGATTCCCATGTAGGAATGATATCTTCACATCCATTTATTCTACTTCAAAATCAAAAGCATCAACAACTAATAAAAGAAATTTAATAGAATTTAACTTGGAAACAAGAGAAAATATATCATCAAAACCAATTCCTTCTACCTAGGAATAATCATTTGCTACTAATCGAGCTTCGTATTTCTCCACTATGCCTTATGCATTCAACCTTTTTTTTTAAACACTCATCTGTTGCCAATGGGTCTTCTTCCAATTGATAACTCCATTAGATCCTAAGCCTCATTCTTGTCTAAGGCTACCATCTCTTCAACCATGGCCTTTTTCCAGAGTTTTCCATCCTTTGAGTCCATTATATCCCTAACATTTTTTGGATCATAATCAGTAACAAATAAACCAAAATATGAATGAAAATCAAGTGGAATATACCTTTCTAGTTGTCTTCTTTCCCAAACTAATCTCTTTAATACTGAAGTATTTGTTTCTTCATCTTTTGATTATTGGTCTTCTGTAGAGTTTGATTCATCATTTTTCATTTCAAACTCTATATTTTCTGGTTCTTTTTGCTTTGCTAGGAATTCTTGTTTGGCATTATCTTTGACTTCTTTAAATACCGCATCTCGACTATACACAACCTTCTTAGCTTTTGGGTTCCAAAGATTATAAGCTTTCAAACCATCTTTATATCCATTAAATATACACTTTTCAACTTCCTTATTCAACTTACTCCTATTCTCCTTTCAAACATGTACATAAGCATCACAACCAAATACCTAAAGATGTTTAAGAGAAGGTTTCTTACTAGTTCATAACTCATGTGGAGTCTTGTCATCCAACGCTAATGAAGGTGATCTATTTACCAGCTAACACATAGTGTCCACTGCCTCTGCCCAAAATTCTTGTCCTGACTTAGCACCACTAAGCATGCTCCATGCTTTCTCCATCAGTGTCATATTCATCCTTTCTACAACTCCATTATGTTGAGGTGTTTATGTAGTATTATTTTTCCTTGCTATAGTGCACTCCTTACAAAATTCTTTGACTTCATTCCCACATAATTCTCCGCCATTATTTCTCATCATCACCTTAATTTTCTTCTCTGTATGATTTTCCACATGAGCCTTAAACTCTTTCAACTTATCAAAGACTTCATATTTCTTCTAAAGGAAATAATCCATGTATTACTTGAAAATGCATTTATAAATGAGACATAGTACACATATTTACCCAACGATGGAACTGACACAGGTCCAAACACATCACTATTCACCAACTATAATATTCCCTCTAATCACATAGAATCATAGGAGAATCTTACCTAATTCTACTTTTTGTATAAACAATGTTCACAAAATTAAAAATCTAGAGAGACATTATACATACCTTCTACCATACCATGTGTTGTACTTGAAGACCCTTCCCTTCGATATGTCCCAGTCATAGTCTTCTATTCAAAAGTTGTAGGAATTTTTCCTTCTTCTACTCCACTCTCAAGAACAATAGAACTATTGCATCCATCAATGCCAGTGATTCCCACTAGTGTAAACAAAGTTCCAATCTAACTCCCCTAAGAAATAATATTTCTCCTCAAACCATCCTACAAGTATCCTTTTCAAAAAAAGTTCTTACACCTGCAAGGCTCATCTTGCTTATAGAAATCAAATTTTTGGATAGTCATGTGATGTGTAGGACACTAAGGATTGCTATAATACTATGACGTGCAAAACACCAAGGAGTGTTCTAATCCTTCCACCCATAAGCTTCAAATTGACTTTTCCTCATCCTATGATTCTAGTTGTAAAGTCATCTCATAAGAAAACATCACTACCATTGAATCTTTCATACTCACAAAACCACTCCTTGTGAGGATTCATATGAAAGGATGCACTTGATTCTACCAACCATGCCTCATGATCTATGTGTGAACTTGAAGAAGCCAAGTACGCATCCCCTCCATCATCTGAGGAGGTATTTTCTTCTACATAAGGAGCATCTTTGGATCCCTTCCCTTTCTCAAGAATTTTGAATCTGTAATATTTTTTGTAATGTCTTTCTTTTCCACATCTCCAACATACCTTTATGAACTTTTCTAGAGATTTAGATATCCCACTTAAGAAGTTATTTTTATTTCTAATGAGAGTGACACCTCTTACAGATAAGGCATCTTTATTCTATATTTCCATGTTTTTCGGTCTCATCTCCTCTGATAACAAGGATTAGACTATTTCTTTGAACTTTAAAGTAGTTTCTTTACTACCTATGGAAACAACCAGATTATCCCACAAGTTTGGTAGAGAACATAACAAACTAATACATTTATCTTCATCTAAAATCTTAATATGTGACAAATTATAGTTGACTTACCGTAGCATTGAAGGCATTCAGATGCTCTGTCACTAAATCTCCATCCTTAATCCTTAGGTTATACAATTTTTTCCACAAGGACAATTTGTTCATCAAGGATTTAGACCAATACAAATCCCCTAACTTGTCCCACAAATTATTTATTGTAAATTCCTTTCAAACATTCAATATTAATGAATCTAAGAGATAAATGTATTGTGTTATTTTTCTTTCAAACCAACTTGGTCCAGTTTTTTGTTAACATTGTTGTTGGTGCAATACCTAGATCCACAGTGATTCACTTATCTCTATCCACCAAAAAATCTTCCATTTTAAACTTCCATGGCTAAAAATTATTCCCATTGAATTTCTTTACCTTTATCTTTGAATTGTTCGCCATTTCTTTTTCACCACAAGAATCACTTCTGCAAATCTCCCACTGTAGCAGGATCTACCACAAGCCCAAGCCAAACCCCTTAGCCACAAAGGCATCCCCTTGAATCCAAATCTACTATGATACCAAATGTAGATTTTAACCCTATAGAATTAATTGTTGCAAACAAATTCTTAATTAAAATAGAAAAGATGCAATGGAAAATGCACATTAACACAAATATTTGATCATGGAAAACCAATAATATTTTTCAATACATATTTTATGTATAATATTAGAATAAAATATATATCCTATGGAATCCATGAATCACCAATCCATTTACCCTGGAGAATATAACTGTAGTTTTGGAAACCATGGGAAAAACCACCATCCCCCACAAAATTGCTTTTAGCAAAAACTATGCATAAAAAACCATGTGTGGATCTAGTCATGCAAAGAATATAACATATATCCAACAATGATGTTGATATAATTTTGTACTCACCTTCACTGATAGCACTGGGGAATTTCATCTTAAAGATGAGGGATAATTTTTTGAAACTCTCTTATAAGAAGAAAATGATAACAATGCAAAACATTACAAGGAATTCAAACTTGGTAGCACACTGATCAGAAGGTCTTGAAGATATCTCAAAGGTGATCTTTCAAGGAAGTCAAAATCCAATACATGCACAAGAATTTTAGAAGGTTGTTGTTGTTAAAAATGAAGATATTTATGGTCTTAAGAAGCATAGTCAAAGATTGATTGCATAGATTAAAAAGTTAAAATAATGAGGAAAAAAAGTGTCTCAACAAAGCAACCAATGACAAGGAATCATATATTGATAATGAAATAATGACTAACCCCATTGAAATATAATAGTTATATTCAAATATTCAAACTATGGAGGAAGCAAATTCAACCGACATTACAAATCCTAAAGATGCAAATTCAATTGAAGTAGGGATATCTTCAAACAATGAAGTACAAACAATGGAAATTCTTTGGATCAAGAAAATGACACAAGTGCGTCAAAAATGCATATTACCAAAAGTGAAACAAGAAAGATCTAGAAATATGGTATGTTGAATGGTGTTGTCATTGAATCCAACATCGATCCTTGGATGCTCTTAATATTTTTCTTGTTTGCATTGATTGGAAGCTCGAAATGGAAAGATGTCTTGGAAACCCAAATACTTGATCATATTTCTCTACACTCATTGAAGAATTTGAGGATGAAGATCAGTTAATTCGCTCCCAAAACCATTGCAAATTGATTGTCCTCGTCATGTCGATTCTAATGATATGTGGCATGCCTTGTGGTTCATCTTTGCTGGGGAGATATGCTCATTTAAAGTTGAAGCCCCGAAAGTTGGTCAAGGAGCCCTAAAATGAATGTTATATGGTAGCTTAATTTTTGGTTTGTTGGTGATTTATTTTTGGTTCAAAAAAATAATTAAATTAATATGATCAAGGGAAAAATAAAGTGACAAGTCGATCCTCAAAATAATTATATTCCTTGTCTACAAAGATGGATTAAAATCATCTTCCTAAGGAGGAATTTTATTTTTAAAATTGATCATTCGGAGATCATGTCAGCTCTTCAAGAAAAATCATTTTTGGTCAAGTCAACTTGTCAAGAAATTTATTTTATTTGTGCCTTATGATCATGTCATCTTAGGGTTTTAAGGGATAGTCGCCCCCCCTTTCTAACCTCTTCCTTCAAGTAAATATAGGGATCGTTTAGCCTTCCAAAAGATACATTCACAAGCTCATATTTTCTTAAAACCTCTGAGGCCTAGATAGAGCGAGGAGATTAAAAGAAGGCCAAAATTTTTATGGGATTCTTTTTGTCTTTTAGATTGGTTTTTCGCTGACATTTTGAGGCACATTCAAGGCTACTTCATGAGGCTAAATTTTTCTCATATATTGTTGGTTGGACAAGAGGTGGATTATGACTTGTTTTGAGGAAATATTTTGATCTGTTTTGCGGCAAATTGTGTCTACCTGAGGCTTGATTTTGGCCCTTTGAAATAGGGTTCATGAGGCTTAATTTTAGCCCTCTGAAATAAGGCTCCTAAGGCCTAACTTCACCCATCTAAAATAAGGATCGTAAGGCCTACTTTCAATCATCTGAAATAGGGCTCCTAAGGCCCATCTCAACCCTCTTGTGAGAGTTCTTGAATGGTATCAAATCAAGTGAAATCATTGTATTTGTTTGAAGGTTAGGTTCAACATCTTCTTGAGGCCTTGATCAGCCCCTAATGTCAAAGATTCTTGTAGCACTTGATCTGAAGTTAATTTCACAGTTTCTTGAGGCATAATTTCATCAAGTATATATGAGGCTTTATTTTGAGATTCTCAAAGGTGTTCTATTCTAATTTGTATTCCTCCTAAGGTCAAAATTTGGATGGACTATGGTTGAACAGAAGTTTCATATTGGGCTCAAACCTAACTATAACTTGAAATAGGCCTCCTAAGACCCATCTTGGCCCTCCTATGATAGTTCTTGGATGGTCTCAAATCAAGTGAAATTGTTGTGTTTATTTGAAGGTTAGATTCAACATCTTCTTGAGACCTTCATCAGCCCCTAATGTCAAAGATTCTTGTAGCACGTGATCTGAAGTTATTTTGACAGCTTTTTGAGGCATGATTTCATGGAGTATATCTCAGACTTTGCTTTAAGATTCTCGAAGGTGTTCTACTCTTGTATTCCCCCTAAGGTCAAAATTTGGATGGACTATGGTTGAACATAAGTTTCATCTAGGCTCGAACCTGACTATAACAGGTTATTGTGACATGTCACGTAGACCTATCTAGACCATGATCCGAGCCTATATGAGGTAAGTCTCTTATTGATTTTTTTAAGGTTTGTTTTGGATAAGCTAAAGTGGAATTTGATCAAGAATTCGTTCACCTCTAAGGACTTTTTACTCAGACATTTCTTGGGATATTTCATGAAATCCACTCTTTACTTGTATCTTATTTTTAGGTTTGGCCCTGAGTATTTAAGTTTTACAAAACATTAAATACATAGGTTTCTTCAATTTTAATCATTGTATCAACTTCTGAAGATAATTTAAGGCAATCTAAGCCCTATTTGGGACACCTGTTTTGCAAAATTTATCAATTATGCTAAATCAGAAATGGCAGCATAATAGTCACAGTAACAAGAAGACAATTTAAAGCATACCCTAGACCTAAAGACACCTTTTGGGCAAGTAAATTTGACTAATCCTCACAAGGAAGTAGCATTATACAATCATTAGTAGACTTGAGGCATGACACATTGATATTTGAAGTCGACTTCAAACTTTTCAAGGAAAATATTTGAATGGTTTTTGGGCTAAAAAAAGGGGGCAAATTTGGCCTGAATCAGAGTGACAGCACATACCCTTATCAAGGCTAAATGAACTTGATTTGATATTCATATACATGCATATATCTCTGGAAGATGTTATGACATGCCAGAATTTTGTCATGTTGCAGAGAGGGTTTGTATTGCTTCACAAAGTAACAATGTTGATCGTTAAGTGCAGAGTTGGTAAGTGCTTTATAGCTAGTATATTATCATTGTTGTAGTTGCTTTTCTATTATATTGTCTTGAGAAATACAAATTTATATGCTGCTACATCTTGAGAGCATGTTGCTTACCATAGATATTTGACAGTGAAACCTAATGAGCATAGAGGCAGTGGCTACTTTTTGATGTTCTACAGAGTTTTTTGTATGGAAAAGAATTTAGAAAGGTTATTTCTAAGTTGTACTTATATGTTTGTATGATTGAGTCTTTGAATTTGCATGTTGCACAAAGCACAATGATCCCATGTATATTTGTTGTTATGATTGTTGCTAGGGTTTGACATGTGAATAACTTTGATTAGGGAGCAGAGAGAGCTTGTTTATATTACTATTATTATGATTTGTTAGAGATGCACTTGAGGGTATGATGTTGTTGCTAAGTTATTGAGCTAGGGTTTATAGTACAAATACTTTTATGTTGACTTTTTGTATGGCCAAAGTTTCTTAGATTTTATGGAACAGTGGTACCGATAGCAATGTTATTGGCTAGTATGGACAGTTGATGAATTCCATGGTTTTCAGTGCTTTCTTGTTGAACCAGGATCATATGGTTGAATTTTGATGATAGGTTGAAGTTAACTAAGTTTTTTGAAGCTAAGGTTTGATGCATATAAGCATATTTTATCAAATTAAGATTGTATTTCATTTGTTTTGTATTGATTTTGAGAATGGGTGGATCTAATCTAAAAATTGTGAAATGTGGTATGCTTGTTGAATAGGGTAGCAGGGTGGTGCAAGGCAGGAAACTGAAATCTCCTTCCGGATGGAGCCTAAGAACACTTCAAGGTGGAAGGGTGGTGCTAGGGAAGGTTGGAGCTTGTGCAGGGTGTTGGAGCATCCTTTCAATTAGAATTGATAAAGCTAGGGTGTTGGAGAGTCCTTCTAGTTGGAATCGGTAAACCAGGTCATTGGAGCATCCTTCCATTTGGAGATGGTAAACCAAGGAGTTGGATTGTTCTTCCAGTTGGAGCTAGTAAACTAGGGAGTTGGATATTCCTTCAAGTTGGAGCTTGTAAATCAAGGGGTTGGAGACTCCTTCAGTTGATGCTAAAAATCTTGGAAGTTGGAGCTTCCTAATGATGTAAGTTTTGAAAGACATATATTAAGAAGCATTAAATGGTTTTTCTCCCAGAAGTGTTTCCACCTAAAAATATTATGTCTATTATCTTTGATATTGTGCATTGTTGAATGGTGTTGTTGATTTATGTTTTGATCTAATACTGGTGCTAACTAATGCTCTGAAGATTAAAATAATTAACTAATTGAATTGAAATACTAATTCACCTCCCTCTTAGTATTTTCTACAATTGGTATTATAGCAAGTTCCTTCAATTGCAACTTAACAGTTGGAAGGAAGATCTCAAAAGTATATAGATGGGAACTTCAAAGAAGCATGTATCCAAACAATCAATGGAAGTCTATAGTATTGCAATAGTTTCCAAATCTGAAGAGAATCAAGTTGGTGTACCATCTCTTGAGTTCAATGAAACCAAATATGAAATATGGGAATCCAAAATGAAAGCCCATTTGCAAGCTCAAGGATATGATGAATGGCACCCTATTATTTTTGGAGACACATCTATGATGAATCTAGAAGGTATAATACAAAATATATGATTGTCACTCTAGGAGTTTTTTCAGCCTCTGTAAAAGCCAAAGTAGATTAACGTCCATTAGCCAAAAATATTTGGAAGAAGCCCCATAGCCTCTACTCAAAGAAGTATATGAGTCAAGAAGAAGATGATGATGAATATGATTCAAATAAGGTGGAAGAATCTGACAATGATGAAGAAGAAGAAGCAGTAGTTGACATGGAGGCAAAATTGATCAATGCCTTATGTGATATTAATCAAGAAAGGAAAAAAAATATGATACTCAAAGAAGAAGTTTCCCTTCTAAGACTTCAAGTGCAAGAAGTTGAAAGGAAAGAGAAAAACTTGACAAGCCAGTTAGAGGAATTTGTAGCAAATTTTGGTCAAAAGCAAAAGGAACTTGATGCATCTCTAGCAAAAATGAATAGGCACAAGGAATGCTAGAAGTAACATTTGTAGGATGTTGAAAAGAAGAATTGTATCATTGATGAAAATAAACAAGAAATTGCTCAGTTGAATATGAAGGCAAAAGAAGCATGTAAAGCTCCTGGCAATGAAGGCACAACCTCCAAGCCCCTACGGAGAAATATTGATGAAAAGCATGATAGAAAAATCCTTCAAAGGCTAAAAAGAATTGAAGGACATAAGAAGGTTTAAAATGTTGTTTCTCTAAGAAGTAATGTTCAATAAAGGGAAGTACCTCCTCCTAGAAAGAATGTCTTCAGATGATCTTCAAGACAAGACAACTCATTCAGGTACCCTAATATGTTTAATGGTTATTTTTTCTCATGCACTAACTTTGGGTATAAGGCTAGGGATTGAAAAGATTATGATAGGAATGTTTATCAAAAACATTATCAAAACCCTAGAGGCAAGTTTGCAAGATCGTAAGATAGGTTTCAAAAGGACTTTGTTAACATAAAGTATATGTCATTTGTTTCATCATTCATGTGCCATATAGAATGATTCAAATGCCATAACTATGGACACATAGCTCGTGATTATAGATATATGAAGGAAAATATTGATAATAGGTACAAGAAGATTTGGAAAATAAAAGAAAAATAGGAAGATTAGGTGAGTGAAAAAATATCAACAATCATGCTCTCAGGATTAAATGTGAAGGCACAAGACTATGAAGAATCAACAAGTACATTGGAAGATGTCAAGGTTCAATATGATATGCTTGCAGAGTTGGCTCATACATTATTCTGAAGAATCCATATTGTTGACTCTGTGTGAATGTTGAAGAGTAGCAGTGATTGCAAATTTGAAGATCTATCATCAGAATTTGAATGACAGAGGAAAGATGCGAAGAAGTCATCAGAGTAGTAATCATCATTATGGGAAGATTGGTCAACTTTGTGTTTAGCAGGGTAACATGTTTGGAAAGCAAATTCATGGATAGAATTACAAAAGGACTCTTGGTAACATAGATGGAATCAGTTATGGCAAGTCGTGTGAGGCATAATAGATTAGGGGGGAGAAGTGTAAAAGAAATAACGTCATATTCTAGGAAGATAGAGGAAGTCATTTCATTAGGTGGAGTAACCCTTTTCCATTGATGTCAAAGGGAGAGAGGAATCAGGAAACGAAGATCAAAAGCATGAAGAAAGGGGGAGCAGTAATTGCAGCAGGGGTATGTGTTTTCACACCAATGAAAAAGGGGGATATTATTGGATGGTTTTGTCATTAATGCCAACGTCAATCCTTGAACGCTTTTAATCTTTGCCTCATTTAGATTGATTACAAGATCCAAATGACAAGATGTCTTGGAAGCCCAAATACCTCATCATATTTCCACACACTCATTGAATAATTGGAGGATGAAGATAAGTGAATTCACTCCCATGAACATCACCAATTAATTTTCATCATCATGTTAATTCTAACGATATATGGCATCCCTCGTGGGTCATATTTGTTGGGGAGATATGCTCGTTTAAATTTGAAGCCCTGAAAGTTAATCAAGAAGCCCCAAATTGAATTTTATATGGCAACTTAATTTTTGGTTTATTAGTGATATTTTTTGGTTAAAAATTTTAATTAAATTAATGTGGTCAAAGGAAAAATAAATTGACAAGTTGGTCCTGAAAATAAAGATATTCCTTGTCTACAAAGATGGATTAAAATCAGCTTCCTAAAGAGGAATTTTATTTTTAAAATATTTATTTGGAGATCATGTCGGTTGGTCAAGTTGGCTTGTCAATAAATTTATTTTATTTGTGCCTTATGAGAATTTTGGCTTAGGGTGAGGAGATCAGACGAAGGTTGAAATTTTTGTGGGACTTTTGTTGTCTTTTGGATTGATTTTTCACTGATATTTTAAGGCACAATCAAGGCTACTTCATGAGGCTAAATTTTTCTAAGGTATTGCTAGTTAGACGAGAGGTAGAATATGATTCATTCTGTGGAAATATTTTGATCCATTCTCAGGCAAATTGTGTTTTCAGAAGGCCTGATTTCGTCCCTCTAAAATAGGGTTCCTGAGGCTTGATTTTGGCCCTCTAAAATAAGACTCCTGAGGCTTGAATTCGTCCATCTGAAATAGGGCTCCAAGGCCTTATTTTAGTCATCTAAAATATGGCTCCTTAGGACCATCTCAACCCTCATGTGATAGTTCTTGGATGGTCTCGAATCAAGTGAAATCAGTGTGTTTGTTTGAAGGTTAGATTTGGAATCCTCTTGAGACCTTCATCAGCCCCTAAGGTCAAAGATTCATGTAGCACTTGATTTGAAATTATTTTTACAGCTTCTTGAGGCATGATTTCGTAGAGTATATCTGAGCCTTTGTTTTGATATTCTCGAAGGTGTTCTAGTCTAATTTGTATTCCTCTTGAGGTCAAAATTTGAATGCACTGTGGTTGAATAGAAGTTTCATCTAAGGCTTGAATCTAACTGTAAAAGGTTATTGTGACATGTCACATAGACCTATCTAGACCATGATCTAGACCTACCTAAGGTAAGTCTCTTATTTATTTTTTTAAGGTATGTTTTGTGTAAACTGAAGTGGAATCTGAGGCAAGAATGTGTTCACCTCTAAAGGATTTTTACTTACACATATATTGGGTATTTCATTAAATATGCTCTACTTGTATCCTATTTTGAGGCTTGGCCCTAAGTATTTAAATTTGAAAAAACATTAAAGACAAAGGTAATTTCCATTGTATTCATTGTATCAAATTATGAAGAGAAGTTAGGCCAGTCTAAGCCCTATTTGTGACACCTATTTAGCAACATCTATCAATTGTGCTAAATCATAAATGATAGCATAATAGTCACAATTTCAAGAAGACAATTTAGAGCAGACCTCGGATCTAGAGACACCTTCTGGGTAAGTAAACTTGATTAATCCTCACAAGGAAGAAGGATTACGCAATCATCAATACACTTGAGGTATGGCACAGTGATATTTGAAGTCACCTTCAGGCTTTTCTAAGCTAAAATTTGAATGGTTTTTGGGCTGAAAAAAAGGGGCAAATCTGTCATGAATTAGTATGAAAGCACATAACCTTATCAAGGCTAAATGAACTTGATTTGATATTCAGATACATGCATATATCTCTGGAAGATGTTATGATACTTGTTAGAATTTTTTATGTTGCAAAGATGGCTTGTATTGTCACAGTAAAGTAACAATGTTGATTGTTAAGTGCAATCTTGATAAGTGCTTTATAGTTAGTATATTGTCATTGTTGTAGCATCCTCACTAATATATTGTCTTGAGCAATACAAATTTTTATGCTACTACATCTTTAGAGCATGTTGCTTACCAAATATTTTTAGAGTGAAACGTAATTAGCAAAGACAGTGGCTAGTTGTCGATGTGCTCCAGAGTTTGTTGTATGGAAAAGAATTGAGAAAGGTTGTTGCTAGGTTGTCCTCGTATGTTTGTATCACTGAGTCTAAGAATTTGCATTTTGCAGAAATCACAATGATCCCATGTATATCTATTACTATGATTGTTGCTAGGGTTTGACATGTAAATAAGTTGATTAGGGAGTAGAGAGAACTTGTTTATATTACTGCTGGTATGATTTATTAGAGATGCACTTGAGGGTATGATGTTGTTGCTAAGTTGTTAAGCTAGGGTTTGTACTACAAATAATTTTATGTTGACATTTTGTATGGACAAAGTTTATTATGTTTTATGGAACGACAATACTGGTAGTAGTTTTATTGGCTAGTATGGATTATTGATGAATTCCAAGGTTTTCAGTGCTTTCTTGTTGAACTAGGATCATATGGTTAAATTTTGATGACGGGTTGAAGTTAACTAAGTTTTATGAAGCTAGGGTTTGAAGCACAAAGATAGATTTGATAAAGCAGAGATTGTGTTGCATCTTTTGTACGGACTTTGAGCATAGGTGGATCCAGTCTGAAAATTGTGAATAGAGTGGCAGGATGGTGCAAGGAAGGAAATTGGAGTCTTCTTCAAGTTGGAGCCTAAGAACACTTCAAGGCAGAAAGGTGGTGCTAGGGCATGTTGGACCATCTTTTCAGTCAAAGCTAATAAAGTCAGGGCATTGGAGCATCTTTCCAGTTGGCGCTGATAAACCAAGGTGTTGGAGCGTCCTTTCAGTTGGAGCTAGTAAACCAAGGTGTTGGAGGGTCCTTCCAGTTGGAGTTGGTAAAATAGGGAGTTGGAGCTTCCTTAAAGTTGGAGCCTCCATGTTGAAAATCTTGGAAGGTGGAGCTTCTTGTTGATGTAAATTTTGAAAGACCTATATTAAGAAGCATTTGGTGGTTTTTCTCCCAAAAAGGTTTCCACCTAAAAATCTTATGTCTATTGTCTTTGATACTGTGCATTGGTGAACGGTGTTGTTGATTTAACACTAATGCTCTAAAGATTAAAATAATTAACTAATTGAAGTGAAATATTCACCCCTCTCAGTATTTCCAACATGATAATTAAAATTCATGTTATAAAAATGTTTTATTAACATCCTAATCACAAAATTTGATATTTTAACCAATTTGTGAATAAACAAGATTCAAAACAAATATTATATTTAAACTATACTTTGAAGAATATTAATAACAATATAAAATGTTATTTCCAAAAACACTATAAACACATAATCCCATTAAAATCGATCTAAGATAATTAAACTCTTTCCCCACTTAACAACTATGTTAATTAGGATAATTAGACTCTTTCACCACATAATTAGACTCTTTCACCACTTAACAACTATGCTAATTAAGATAATTAGACTCTTTCACCACTTAACAACTATACTAAACTCTAATTCAACTCTTTCACCACTTAACAACTATGCTTAATGGTTAGAAATTCATGCCATCTTGTATCATCATCCATCATAGCTTCAAAGAACGGAGAATCATAAAAAGGCGTTACAAGTCAAAACGAGAGATAAATTATTTCCATTAATATATTTTAAGAACAAAGCATTTTAAATAAATGAATAAAACATTTATATAAATAAATAAAGTGAATCAAATAAATAAATATATTGTTTTATTGAAAGTTCAGGTTAAGACCTATAAATACCAAGGTCATTCATCATACTATCTTATTCACTATATGTTACATTTTTTTCTATCGTTGCATTGGAAATTTTTTAATAAATAAACTTTGTCATTTCACTAGAATAATTTCAAGGTAGTTTAATACGATATAAATTTTATATGTGGTTGCGTTTGTACACAAAATAAATGTATATATTTCTTCCGAGGTTACTTTTTTATTTTTTTATTGCAAAGCAAACATTTTATACTTTATTCATTAAATGCAAATATTTCTCCAATATCGTTGCCCTTTGAAAACACACTTAATTGTTTTTAACATTATTATAATTCGATAAGGTCATTGAAATTTATAATTTTGTTGATACATTCTTCCATGAATATAAGGCCACAAAAGTTGTATATTCATTGCATGGGCCATTTTACAAAGTTAACAATTGTCAAAATATATTTATGTTCACATTGTCACATCTTCCATGTAGTTCCTCATTACCCTCATTTTCTCCATGGAAATCCCATCCTTGTTATATTGTTGGCTCCTTGTAATTAATATCAATTACTTTAGTTACTCTGTAAGGTTGTGTCTTTTATCTTTTAGCATGTTTTTAAATAGCCTTACTAGTTAAGAATATGAATTCCTTTTTTATAAATTTCAGGTTTTAACTTAGTGTAAGAGAGGATATGTGAACTTTTATAAACCAAAGAGGAGGGCTTCTTGTCACATGAACAAAGAAGATTTATACGTTGATATTCAAGTTTTGCTAGGCTATTACTTTATGCTAAATTAGTATTATTTTTTATCATTATATAAGGATAATCTTTGTTATTACTTATCATTAACCTGTGAAATTCATATTTATTTTATTTGTCTTTTTTGACATTGTTAGGCTTTCCTCCCCCTTTATTTTATGGCTTTGGTAATGAATTGTTTGGTTCATTATAATTGATATCAAAGCAAGTTCTAACTTTTTGGTCTACAACGAAAAATTAAGTTTTTTTGTTGGAAGGCATGTGGCCATTAAAGCTCGCAGATAGTCAAACATTAAATTCATACCTAGGCAAGACATGTGAGTAATATAACAAGAAATGAGAAAAGGAAAAGACGTTGTGTTGGAAGATAACCCAAAAAGAAAATCACTGCGACATGGAAAAATTATCACCATAACCAAGGCAAAATAAATATGGTTATGTCGATGCTTCAACTAGACCCCATCTAAATTTTTAAATGAGCATAATCATGTCACATAATAACTGTGTAAATTTTATGTGGTCATGTTAATTTTATGTTAAGCTTCATCAGAGACTAATATTTTATTTTCAATACTTTGCTTCTTTCACTTTTCTTGCATTGCATGTTTTGATTAATTTGGTTGAAAAGGTATCTAACTTGTTGAAGGTGTTTATGCAACCTCTTCTTGAGATTGATGATAATTAGTAGCTACAACATTGTAAGACCAATGTGAATAGAATTAATCAATTGTGACAAGTATGAAAGCAAATGTGTGAGTGCATGATTATAGACCAGCATGTGTGGATGACGTGAGTTGTGAAGAAGACATACATAAGTGGACATTGTATGTATTATAATGACATTGATTTGTGTTTATAAATGAAAGAGTGTGTGATTACCCATCAACGTGCATGCATGGAGTTTTGAAGAAGATATATGTGAGAGAAATTAGATGTATATAATGAAGTTGAGTTGTGTTTATTAATGTAATGATACATTCTAATGATTAAACATATTTGTGCTGCTAGATTGATGGATGCCTAGTTATGATAGGGGCATGTAAGGGATTTTATGCAACATAACGCAAGTGACATAATGAGGTGTAAAGGATAGTACCACTAAGCTTCAAAACCAATCTTTTTAATGTCTTGCTGCATTTAACATCAAAACATTATACTATTTCTCATGAGAAGTTGTGTTGGATGATTGAGTAATTTGATGTATGAGAGACTTTGAAGAGGGAATGTGTGTTATGGGCATATCAAAGGGTACTGGTGGTTTCATTTCTTAAGGATGGTTTCTTTCCTTTTATAAGGTAATTCACTGCATTCATTACCATTGACACACATTGATCTAGATTTGATCATTATATTTTTTGTTATCCTTTGATGCTTTCAAGAAGGAAAAATTAGGGAAATCAACTTATGAGAGGAGTTTTAGTGGTGGGATATAGTTTGGAGAACCAAGGTCATAAAAAATTCAATGCGAATTTGAGGCCTTAGAAGAGGTTTTTTGGGGGGTAAAAATTTGTTGCTTAAGCATCGCACTACATGGTGTTATTCTACTCTTGAAGACCTTTCCAACAATGCAAGAATTGTATCAAATATAAGTTTGGATGCAAAATTTATGCCTCCCAGAAGTTTATTTGTTATGTTTGACCACCATAATTCAAGAGGATGCCATGTGGGCCTCTATTACTCATGGAAAAGGGGTTATCCGTACAGGGACTATGAAAAACAATGGTTCAAATTTAAAACTTAATTGGCTATTAAGATCTATTATAACCCGAGTTGTAATTCATGTTGATGTTTGTATGGATCAAATTTAAAACTTAATTGGCTATCAAGCTCTATTATGACCCAGCCACAGGGAGACAAAGGGGTTCCATTCTATTCGAGCGCATTTTTGTTCCATAGTAGAGTAGAGTAGTTGAGTGGAAAGCAAGAAAGAAGAACAGAGGGGGTTTGTATTTTGTAGCATCCCACCAACCACAAGTCTCAGGAAACTCCAAAGAGAGTGCATACACCTTTGTATCTGTATAATTTCTATTCAAACAAGAGCAAAGCAGTGTCACCTTCCAGTTGGGTTTTCTCCTGAAAAGGTTTCCCATGTCATATCTTGATGTTCATTATGACTGGTGTGAGTTTGTATTTCATTGTTCTCTATCTTTTGCTTTTTATTTATTGCATGCATAAGCATAAAAATAGTAATTAATAAATCCATAAATCTAAGGAAAATTAACCCTCATATTGTAGATTTCAAATTATAGTCTATTTTATCAAATATATGGTGACGAACTATCCAACGGAATATCCACAACATTTTATAGATCAAAAATTTAGATGCGCTTTAGGATGAATTGATGAATTTTTCATTGTTTCCCCATAGGTGCATTGGTGCTCGAGAAACACCTTTTCCAACGGAAATCAATGACATCATGGTAATATTACCAACATCAATAACCATGATTTGAACACCCTATAAGAAGGATGGAACACACAAAATTAAACTTGATTTCCATTGAAGCGTCACTTCCAACAAGATCTAAAATTTTAACTTTGAGGGCCTCCCACGCATAATTTAGGTGTTCAATGGAATTAAATTTTTTATCTCCACAAGAGGCTACTTCTATATTTTTGGGGCCTATAAACTCAAAGCAACTAATAAAATCATATCTAAAAGCCAACATGTAAGAAAATGTCCATTAAAATTTCCCTGTCAATGAGGAAAATTGAACTTGATGGTTTACAAGAGGTATGTAGAGGGTGGTGAAATGGGGTGTAAAACAACTTGTTAAAAATAATATTTGCATTTCCTTTATAAAACTATCTTGGAGAAAACAACCTTTAGAAAACTACTCTTTATAGAACATGGAGAAGGGCTCTTACAAATTGAGCAGATTGAAGATGATAGTTTGTATGTGGATTAGAAAGCATAAAAAGGAGCTTATTAAGGAATTAAAAATCATCGAGCGGGAAATTGTAGGTTTGATTGATCATATGGGCATTGATCTCTTTGCAAAACATAAAAAGAAGGCACTTATGGATCTCGAGGCTAGAAAATATAGCATTTTGAAATTTCAAGAAGAAGAATAAAGACTTAAGAGCAGGATGGATTGGGTCCAAGGCGGTGATAAGAATATATGATTCTTCCACCGGGTGGCATTGAAGAGGAAGAGTGTTAATTCCATTTGGCACATAAGGGATGGGGAAAACAAAATTCTTATGTCTCGGGTAGATATTCATAAAGAAGTTGCTTGTTTCTTTAGCAATGAGTACAAGGCGTCAGAGGATACAAACATTGAAGACCAAATGGAGATTGCGAATCTTTTTCCCCATAAAGTTAATGAGGAAGACATAAAGTTGATGGATAGCCCTATTACTTTAGAAGAGCTTCTTGTGGTTATGAAAGAACTTGTGAAGGACAAAAGCCCCAACCTGGATGGATGGCAGGTGGAACTTTTCCTCTTCTTCTTTAAAATCAAGGGGACTGAAATTTTGGAATTGGTGAAAGAATCTCGATGGATGGGCCATATCGTTGGTGCTATCAACACGACATTTATCACCCTTATAACCCAAAAGACTAATTCTTCTACCTTCTCCAATTATAGACCAATCTCATTATGCAATTATATTTATCAGTTGATCTCTAAATGATCCAGGTCCAGGTGTGACAAAGGACCCTTCCGAGACCTTTTACTATCGTGATGTGTTAAATTTCATTTTTAAAAGAAACATAAATGAAATACATGTGCACGCTATAAAGAAGAGGAACATGAAAATCATCAACACATGAAAACATAAGTAGTTGATAACACTCTAGGAGGGACTACGTCTACGGGCCCCGATGTCAAGATGGTGTAGGCCGATGCATTAGGTGTTGTCAATAGTGATGATGTACATAAGAGGTGATGTTGCTATCATACAAGGAAAATTCCCTCACGCAAAAGTGGCTCCAAGAGATATTCCGCTATAGGAACTCTCAGTCAAAAAGGACTCCTATCAGTATGACATAAACCCATGCATGATGATGATGAACATCCCGCCAACACGGCATAAAAGGGATTTTAGTGCAAACATACATGACAACAGCATGAGTATCCCATCAACATACAACAAAGGGATCTCAAAACACAACATGAAGAATCATGACAACAAGTACATCACACAGTTGATTCTGCATCACATTAGGCAGGAACCATGAGACAAGTAAGAAACAGGATCCCACATCAAACATCAAATAGGTATCTATGCAACGCAATGCATAGAAAAAGAATTACATGAACACATTGCATATAGCTCACATCTAGGGGCCATCTCAAACTGTTGAAGCTATTCATACCATCGATCTCACGGCATCGAATCGCATGAAAATGGTTGCTCACAGATGAATGCTGACACATGTACTCCACATAAAAAAGTGGCTAAAGAATAGAATGAGAAATGGAAAATATGAATGCACCATCATATTTGTGGCATCGAATAGTGCAAAATCGACTGTCAAAAGGTCTGAATTCTAAGAAAATGAAAATCTGGGGCTCAAGGAATCTTTTAGATTCCCCTTAGATTCCTCAAAGATTCCCTCCTCTGGGTCCTCTGCAAATTAGCTACTCAGATTAGGAAACTGACTGTGCCATCGGGTTCATGTCGCCAAGAGGTGCAGGTTCGACATAAAATTTGTCCAATTTGGATGCTGCAAAACACTCTCCTGGAAATTTCGCTCAGTCATGGTTCCACCTGCATTAAAAAATTAATGAAAAAAATCGTCTCGATTTCTGTGCCCGCTCATGGTTCCTCCATCTGCCTGAATGAACTGATGAACTACGTTTAAATAAAAAATGTGTTGATGGATTTCACAAGAAAATCGTTGGCTGAGTTGGTTTAAGATCCGTTTGGTATGGAGGAGGTCGGGCGGTCAAACCCCGCCTCCTCCTTTTTTTTACACACCAAATCCTTTATTTTTAAAATGGGTCAGGCTAGGCCTGCCCACCCCACCTCCGTCAGCTCCGTTGCGTTTCTTTAAGGTTGTTGGTGTCAGGTTGTCGGGATTGGGTTCATGCCCCAAGGGCCAGCCCACCCAACTCTATGCTTTAATCATGGTGGTTTTGTGGAATGGGGCGAGGGGCCGGGGGTAATGCCCTGCCCCTCCACAATTACATAAATTTTAGTACGCTTCCCCTTTTTTAGATCAATTTTGTTATAAACAATATTGTCATTTGTTAAAAATCCTGATTTTAGGTTGAAGGAATCATTTCAACCAGGCAACAATTTTCCTCAGAATCTAGCCAGAGTTGGCCAGATTCTGTCCGCCAAAAAAAATCCAATTTGTGTCTTCATTAGTCCAGCCTAGTCAACAAAAGTCAACTCAAATTTGACTGCCTCTATCTTCTACATCCGATCTCAGATTGACGAACTGTTCACACCACTGCGATCACAACAACGAGATCTTTAAGATGAACTTGGTTCAAGCATAATACAAACACTTTGATTTTTGAGCTTTCATAAGCCCTCTTTGTCCTGTGTGTGTCTCTAGAGCCACCTGGATAAATCCTCCCCACTAAGGAGCTTTTGGTCCTCTAAAAGCATGAAAAATAATCTGCAACTTCTCTGTACCTTGTCTGCATCACAAGCATCCTGAAAGGTCTCGCTTCCATCTCCTTCACCTTGGTTCTTTAAAGCCTTAAGCGATGAGCCGACACCTGCAACCTGTAGTACATCGTTTTTTCAAACTAACTGCTTGACTTTCATGACCAACTAATGACCTAAGCATCTCACACTTGCCACGAGTTTATAACACATACTCGGTAGTCAAGTTTACATCAAGATGGACACAATACCCCAGCTACGACAAGAAGGCCAAAATATCATTGTTGCTTCAACAAGTGATGGAAAACACATCATCACTACAACACATTATTTACAAAAATAAGGCCAAACACTATTATTTTGACAAGTGAAGGAAATACGAAATCACTTCCACAATTTATCATGCAACTCAAAATAATACCAGACATCATTGTTGTTGAACAAGTGATGGAAACACATCATCACTTTTACATTTTAAAATGCAACAAATGATTTACAAAAGCACAACCATGACAAGCTAACATATCTAGAAACCATTTTTCACTTATCAATGTGAATGGGTCACCTTCCTGTGGTGGTTTTTCTTTTCGAACAATTGTTTCACCTGTTTCATGCACCGACACTTTGTCTTTCAGGTGCTACACTGGATGTAGCCTCTAGGGTGTGGCTCTTTGATGGCCACTTCTGTCGCAATGACTGCAATAGGTCTTCTTCCTCCATATCTTCTTTACCTGTTTTTTGCCTACTATTGAGAGGGTCTTTCACGCCTCATCCTTTTGTGTGCTTCCATTCTTTTCCAACACTTAGAAAATGTATGGTTATGTAATCCACAAAAGGTACATGTTTTTCGATGCCATGTTTTATATTCATCCTTAACAACATGATTATAATCAAAATGAACATTCGAAGATCGAAACTAGTTATACCTTTCCTTATTGTCTCTGGTGTAAGTATGGTGATGAGAGCTCGCCTCAGCTCTTTTCCTGCCATGGGAACTACCATGGGATGATGGGGATGTTTTCCCATCATTCTCTTTCCTCGACTATTTCGACAATATCTCAGAAGATTCTGACACCTTCAAGCATTCTCCCTCGGTGTCTCTCAAGCCTGCAAATGGTTGAGTTATGCCTTCGCTATTAACACCAAGTTGTTCTTCCTCCTCGTGCCTCATCCTTGTAAGGAGCCTCGTGTTCGTTCCTGTAATTGGGATCTCCAAATATCCAACAGAAATCATACTACGTGAAGACGAAACCGAAAGGAGATCAACATCTTTTACCTCCTCTGTCGATTTGGAAAGAACTGATGAGGGCTACTCATCATCTATTTTTGGTGGTTTGCTAGTTGTCTTGGTGCATTCCCCAACTTCTTTCCTGACATACCCAAGTCCTGTTTGATAGGGAAGTTCTTCTAATTTGATGGGGTTGACAATGCCTTGGCCATTAATGCCCAAGCCTTTTCCTTCATACCCCATTTTCTTCAACATTTTGGAGCAAATTCCTGTGGTTTGATTTTCAAAAACAGCGAAATCATCGTCAGGACACATACATGAATTCAGAGAATCACATTTTACCTCACATTGGTCACGCTGCAGCTTTTCCAAGGCCTTGTCCTTTGCTTATAGATGTCGTAGCAAACTATGTTTCATCTCTCTCTTCATGTAGAAGCATCTTCAATTCAGTGTTCTCTATTTGAAGATTATGTGTGTTGTGCTTCAGTTCTTCCAGGGCCTCTTCTGTGGCTAGCCACTGAAGCTACAATCGCTTCTTTTCCTCTATCTCTTTCTGTAGGGTTTCATACATTATTTCCACTCTTTTGGAAATTTTGAGCATGGTCTCGTACATCGCTTTTTCATCCTTTGTCCTTGCACATTCCATTGTGCATGCTTGCAATTCACATCCACGCAAAGACCGCTCTGATACCACTTGATCCAGGTCCGGGTGTGACGAAGGACCCTTCTAAGACCTTTTACTTTCGTGATGTGTTAAATTGCATTTTTAAAAGAAACGTAAATGAAATACATGTGCACGCTGTAAATAAGAGGAACATGACAATCATCAACACATGAAAACATAAGCCGTTGATAATGGAGTTCATCTAGGAGGGACTACATCTCCCGGCCCTAATGTCAAGATGGTGTAGGTCGCTACATTAGGTGTTGTCAATAGTGATGACTTACATAAGAGGTGATGTAGCTATCATACAAGGAAAATTCCCTCACGCAAGAGTGGCTCCAAGAGATGTTCCACTACAAGAACTCTCAGTCAAAAATGACTCTTGTCAGTATGACATAAACCCATGCATGATGATGATGAACATCCCACCAACATGGCATAAAATGGATTTCAGTGCAAACATACATGATGACAACATGAGTATCCCATCAACATACAACAAAGGGATCTCAAAACACAACATGACAAATCATGACAACAAGTACATCACACAGTTGATTATGCATCACATCAGGCAGGAATCATGAGACAAGTAAGAAACGGGATCCCACATCAAACATCAAACAAGGATATGTGTAGCACAATGCATAGCGAAAGAAGTACATGAACACACTGCATATACCTCGCATCTAGGGGCCATCTGAAGAAGCAGATGTCAAACTGCTGAAGTTGTTCTTACCATCGATCTCATGGCATCGAATCACATGAAAATCGTTGCTCGCACATGAACGCTGACACCTGCACTCCACTTAAAAAAAGTGGCCAAAGAATAGAATGATCAAATGGAAAATCTGAATGCACCATCAAATTTGTGGCGTCGAATAGTGCAAAATTGACTGTCAAATTTCTGAATTTTGAGAAAATGAAAATCTGGGACTCAAGGAATCTTTTAGATTCCCCCTAGATTCCTCAAAGATTCCCTTCTCTGAGTCCTCTGAAAATCGGCTGCTCAGAGTAGGAAATTGACTGCATGATCGGGTTCATGTCATAAGAGGTGTAGGATCGACATAAAATTTGTCCAATTTGGACACTACAAAAATTTCACCCTCCTGGAAATTTTGCTCAATCATGGTTCCATCTGCATTAAAAAATTAATTTAAAAAAATGGTCTCGATTTTTGTGCATGCTCCTGGTTCATCCATCTACCTGGGAAAACTAATGAACTACGTTTAAATAAAAAATGTATTGACGGATTTCACAAGAAAATCATTGGCTAAGTTGGTTTAAGATTCGTTTGGTATGGAGGAGGTCGGGTGGTTAAACCCCGCCTCCTCCTTTTTTTTACACACCAAATATTTTATTTTTAAAATGGGTCGGGCTGGACCCGCCTTGGGCAGCCCACCCACCCCACCTTCGTCGGCTCTGTTGTGTTTCTTTAAGGTTGTTGGTGTCAGGTTATCGGTATTGGGTTCGTTGCCCAAGGGTCGGCCCACCCAACTCTATGCTTTAGTCATGGTGGTTCTGTGGAATGGGGGGAGGGGTCGGGGGTAATGGCCTACCCCTCCAAAATTACATAAATTTTAACACGCTTTCGGGTGGTGGGGTTGATGGCCCGCCACTCCCCTTTATTTTAATAAATTTTGTTATTAAACTATATTGTCGTTTGTTAAAAATCCTAATTTTAGGCCGAAGGAGTCATTTTAACTAGGCAACAATTTTGCTCGAAATCTGGTTAGAGTTGGCCTGATTCTTTCCACCGGAAAAAATCCATTTGTGTCTTCATTAGTCCTGCCTAGTGAGCAAAAGTCAACCCAACTTTCACTGCCTATATCTTCTTCATCCGGACTCAGATTGACGAACTGTTCACACCACTACGATCACGACGACGAGATCTTTAACATGAACCTAGTTCAAGCATAATCCAAACACTTTGATTTTTGAGCTTTCATAAGCCCTCTTTTTCCTTTGTGTGTCTCTAGAGCCACCTAGATCAATCAGCTGTTTAGATCAAGAAACTCACTGTGCCATCGGGTTCATGTCATCGAGAGGTGTAGGATCGACATAAAATTTGTCTAATTTGGACACTGCAAAAATTTCACCCTCCTGGAAATTTTGCTTAGTCATGGTTCCACCTGCATTAAAAATTTAATTAAAAAAATCGTCTCGATTCCCGTACCCACTCTTGGTTCCTCCATCTTCCTGGGCGAACTAATGAACTGCGTTTAAATAAAAATTGTGTTGACGGATTTCACAAGAAAATGGTTCACTGAGTTGGTTTAAGATCTGTTTGGTACAGAGGAGGTCGGGCAATCAAACCCCGCCTCCTCCTTTTTTTTACACACCAAATCTTTTATTTTTAAAATGGGTCAGGCTAGACCCGCATTGGGTGGCCCGCCCGCCCCACCTCCCTCGGCTCTGTTGCATTTCTTTAAGGTTGTTGGTGTCAGGTTGTCGGGATTGGGTTTGTGCCCCAAGGCCCAGCCCACCCAACTCTATGCTTTAATCATGGTGGTTCCATGGAATGGGGGGAGGGGTTGGGGGTAATGGCGTGCCCCTCCACAATTACATAAATTTTAATACGCTTTGGGGTGGTGGGGTTGATGGCCCACCACCCCCCTTTTTTTAATAAATTTTGTTATTAAACAATATTGTCATTTGTTAAAAATCTCGATTTTAGGCCAAAGGGGACATTTTAACATGCAACAATTTTTCCCAGAATCTGGCCAAAGTTGGCCAAATTCCATCCACCAGGAAAAATCCAATTTGTGTCTTTATTAGTCCTACCCAGTCAGCAAAAGTCAACCCAACTTTGATTGCCTCTATCTTCTTCATCCAGACATCTAGACTCGGATTGACAAACCGTTTGCACCATTGCGATTACGACGACGAGATATTTAATGTGAACTTGGTTCAAGCATAATCCAAACACTTTGATTTTTGAGATTTCATAAGCACTCTTTTTCTTGTGTGTGTCTTTGGAGCCACTTGGATCACTAAACTAATAGCAAACAAAATTAAATAGATTTTGTCCAATCA
Organism: Pinus taeda; assembly: GCA_000404065.3. Taxonomy (NCBI): domain Eukaryota; kingdom Viridiplantae; phylum Streptophyta; class Pinopsida; order Pinales; family Pinaceae; genus Pinus; species Pinus taeda. The sequence continues at coordinate 92,772 of APFE031104229.1, read as the reverse complement.
CATCTCTCTAGAATAGTTTCGCTTTCTCCCAGACATAATGATTCAATATGTTGTGGTCATCTTACAGGAATGTATCCACTCAATTAAATCTCACAGGTTGAAGGCTTGTTTGTTGAAAATCCACCTCATTAAAGCGTATGATAGGGTTGATTGGGATATTCTCATATTGATTCTCCATAAAGTCGGTTTTCTTTGTAGACAAACCAATTAAATCATGGCATGCATCACATCGAAAAATTTGGTTGTGTTGATCAATGGTTTGTTGATAGATTTCTTCCATATCTCTATAGGTTTGCGTCAAGGATGTGCATTGTTACCATTACTATTTATATTGATCATTGATGGGCTTAGCAGAGGGATCATAGTGTCTAAGGAGGCAAGTAAAATTTGTGGTTACAGTGTTACAAGAAATATTTCAATCTCTCATCTTATGTTCATTGATGACTTTGCTCTAGCATATCTAAGATTTCATAATGGTAAACTTTTCATCAAATCATTACTAAATTTGGGAAAGCCTTTGGGCTCATCATGAATAAGGATAAATATGAGTTTATCTTAGATGGGATGGAGGAGATGGAGATGAAGCATATTGTTGCTCTTTTTGGTGTTAAAGTGAGACCATTGTATGAAGGTTTCAAATATTTTGGCTTTTACTTAAAGCCCAATAATTATGATAAGCAGGGCTGGGAGTGGCTTATATACAAATTCGTGAAGAAGTTATCCATGTGGGAACATAAATGGTTGTCATTGGGTGGTATGTTGATCATCATTAAGAGTATATAGGATGCACTTATTTCACTCACCTAAGGTGGTCATCAAAAGATTTGATGCAATCATAGCTAGATTTATATGGGTTGGTGTTGGTAATAAAAATGAATTTCACTAATTGAAACAATTGCCAAGAATGAGTAGGTAGATGGATGGGTTTTCAAGGATACAAAGGTTTTCAACCTTGCCTTACTTACTAAGAACTTGTGGAGAGATTTTCCTGGCTTAGGTATTGGGCATCAAATTATTAGTGAGTAATATCTAAATTTATCTATTCTCGAAGAATGGGTTCAAATTGGTGCACCTGAGAAGAAGAAGAACTCTTATATCTAGCATAGCTTAATGAAAGTGAAGCCTTGGCTATGTGGCAATTTAAATTGGAAGGTTGGTAGTAGTGATAAGATCTCTATAGGTTTGGATGTTATAAATGGCATGGTTGGAAACCACATTCTCTTTGTTCCATTGATTAACTATCTCAACAATTTGGTCTTTATTCTATAGCACATATTGGTAGCAATCGAGCCTCCATCTTATCTCCTACGAAATGGTCATACTCCTACAATCTAGATCTTCTTGTGGATTACATGGATGAATGGGAATAATACCATTTTATGCTTTTTCAAGCTAGAATTACACTAACCAAGAAGCCTGATAAACTAGATTGGGGCGGGCTAGTGCAGGAGGGTAACATTGCAGTCAAAGAAACATATGGCTTTATTTCTCAAGAGAATAGGATTCAATCCTACTTTGCTTTGACATCCAAAATGTGGAAATGGGAGGTGCCCTTGAAATTGATGTGCTTACAAGGCTCGTCCTACATAACCAAATTCTCACTTGGGAGAATTTGTTGACCTAGATTGTCATTGATGTCAATATGGCAATATTCGGGATGAGTAAACAATGATGGGAAGCCATTGGAAAGACATTGGAAACCATCGGAAGAGCTCATTGGAAGCCGAGAACAAGAGTAGTCAAAGAAAAGACAGAGGAAGAAGTTCAATGGAAGAAACAAAGAGGAACACATAGCAGAGAAGCATAAATAACGGTATCGAAAGCCACAAGAAAGCCAAGTAAGTGTAAGAGTGGGAGATTGAGGAGGAGCCATATCGAATCCAAAGAAGTCAACAGAAGAGCCAAAAGAGAGGAGGAGTATATAATATAGGTAGAAATCAAGAATACGGATGAAGAGTGAATGCACGTGGTTATATTCCAAAAAGCAGGTTTGAAATAGTGACAGTGGTTTTCAGGCAGACTCAAGGTTGTAAGTGGTATTTAGGGCTGATTACCAAATACCATTCATCAACTAACGTGTGGCAGGAGAAGGAGAAAGGAAACCACCTTATTGGGTGGGTAATCCTTGTGCATGTAGCTCACTCGATATCGTTGTCGAGCATTGGATCAAATGCATTTTGATCTACGGTGCAAGATCACCGAGCAGCTTTGTTGGTCGGGTGTAATATCAACTTTCGGATGGGATGGTAGGATCTACAGTGGAGGATTGATCTGAAAAAGGAAAACAGCGGAAAATGTGCATGTGCGGACCCGACGATACATATGTCCGAGTGTATAAATAGTTGAAGTCCAGCTAAGTGTTTCGGAGCGGGGTTTTCAGTGTATTTCATATGAATCCTTGTATTCTGGACCATTACAATATGATGTATTGTTATATCGCATTCACCTATCAGAACTCTCATAGTGCAAGTTATAAAGGGATATCACCCCCGAACCACCAATTGTGATACGTATGTGGACCCACTACGACATTATAACATGCCCTGTTGTAATATCGCATTTGTCGCAATATCGCAAGCCTTGTTGAAGTTTCTACCACATTAAAATCCACCAATTGCGATATAATTGCAGAGCCGACTACACCATTATAGCATAGCTAAATAAATTGTCACATCATCGGTAATCGCAATGTTTAAAGGAATGTCAATCCGGTGATTGCGATAAGGGTATGGACCCGACGGACTTATTAATAACTATTTAATATCATATCGCATCCGCTCTGGTCGGCAGTTGGGAATCGACCATGTTATGTGCAAACCTCCAGAAGCGACGATTGTGATAAAAGGATGGCGTGTCATGTGGGACCTTTTATATGGCTATAGTCACTCTTATATGGTTTCCATGAACAATTTATGTATATTGTATGAATATTATAAAAAAGGGCCTCTCTAATATTTTTTAATATGCAACACTATTGTAATTCGGCCTCTCTTCCACATTAACATGTCCTGTGTGTATTGAAGGATTTGAAGAGACAAAGGAAGCCGAAGAGTGAGTGCAGAGGAAGTTGAAAGATCAAGCGAGTGTTGAGGAAGCCGAAGAGCCAGTGGAGAAAGGAATACAAAGGTTAGGGGTATCAGGAATATAAAACAGAGAACAAGGAAAGTTTTGGGTTATTGAAAAATTGTAAGAAAATAAAGGAAACCGAAGCTCTGGAAAAAGTGGAAGGAACAGGAGGACAGAATTAAATCATAGGCCTAGCAGGGTTGGGAGCAGAGAATTACAACCAAGTAGATCCAAACGGTTTACAGCAGAGGGTTGGAGCCCTTGAGGTAGGTGCCTCAGAACTGAAAGGATTGGTGTCCTTGGGAGTTGGTGCTCCTAAATTCAAGGTTGGTTCCTTGACAAGACAGAGTTGGTGCTCTGGAGGTTGAAGCCTCACAAAGAGTCCAAGTTGATGCTTGGAAACTGATTGAAACCATATCTATATATATATTGTACTTGATTTATTGCAAATATCACATTAATAAAAGCATCTATTCCTGTTATCTACTTCTGTGTTCCAAATATAAATGTTTTTAACTGATATACATAATAATTGAAAATAAATATTGATTCACCCCCCCCCCCCCCCACTTCAGTATTTCCAACAATTGGTATCAGAGCGGGCTTCTCCATATCAGCTTAACAGCTTGAAGAAGGATTCTTAGTCATGACAAGAAATCAAGAAGTGTCAGGAAGACCTCCTCAGTTTGATGGCACAAATTTTGGTTTCTGGAAAAAGAGAATGTCTTATTACCTAATGTCCCTTGGACTTGAGGTTTGGCATTCAGTCTTAAATGAGTACATAGCTCCTTCCACTCTTCCAACAAATCAAGACGAGAGGAAAGTCTACGTTGCAAATGCAAAAGCCTTAAACTCCATCACTAATGGAATCACTGATTCTGAATTTACAAAAGTCATGAATTGTAACTCTGCCAAAGGAGTATGGGATAAGCTAATTAGCTTATACGAAGGGTACTCCAAAGTCAATAAAGCAAAGCTTCAAACACATAGAAAGCAATTTGAAAGTCTGAAATGGATGATGAAGAAGATATTGCATCATACTTTCTCCGAGTAGCTGAATTGGTCAACTCTCTTAAAGGATTAGACGAAAAAATTGAAGAAAGCACCATTTTTCAAAAGGTCTTAAGATCTCTCCCGAACAGATTTGACTCCAAAGTAAGTGCCATAGTAGAAGTGAAGGATCTAGATACTCGCAAGATGGATGAACTCCATGGAATCCTCATTGCCTATGAGATGAGAAAAGGTTGCCCAAGTTCGAAAGATGCAACATTCAAGGCCTCAAAATCAGAAAAGGGGAAATAAAGGAATGTCACTAGTGATGACTCCGATGTTGAATCTGAATTTGTGCAATTTGTACAAAGGTTGAAGAAAGGATCTAAGCTAAAGGAAAAATAGGTCATTATATTGCAAAATGTCCTCATAAGCATGATAGTGATGATGAAGAAAATTCTAAAAGGATGGTATACAAAAAGAAAGGGTTCAATAAGAAGAATTTTCTCTCTAAGCAAGATGAGTCTGATGAAGATGAATTTGTAGTCATCAAAAAGAAATCAACTAACCAGTTCCCTCACCGCAAAGGAGGTAGTGAAGAATCATATGAAGAAAATGACCATGCTGGAAGATAAGAAGTATTATTCATGGCATTCACAAATGATGATGACTCAAGGCTAGATGGAAATGTAGATGAATTGTTAATAAGCACCATTGAAGAAAATGAGAAACTACAGAATAAAATTATTTCTCTCAAGGTAGAAAACGAGGAAATAAAAAGAAGGGAAGATCTCTTGAAAAATGAGCTAAAAGAAAAAGAAGAAGCTTGCGAAGAACATGAAGCCTAAATAGTATCTCTGGGGAAGGAATTGGAGAAAGTTAAAAAGGGTTGGAAAAGCTCTCAAATACTTGACACTATCCTAAATAATAAAAAACCTCAAAATGACAAATCTGGAATAGGTTTTAGAGGAGAATCATCAAGTACTAAGAATAATGCAAAAAGCTATGCCGAAGTACTTTCAAGCAACACAAAAGAAGAAAGATTATTTCATCAAAGGCTCATCCCAGGTCCAAAGAATGAAGAGAAAGTAACTCCAAGGAAGAATGTTGATTCAAATCATGGATGTTACAACAGATACAAAACAGTATTTCATCAAAGGCCCATCTCAAATTCAAAGAATGAAGTGGGAGTAACTCCAAGGAAGAATGTTAATTCAAATAATGGATATTACAATAGGTACAAAACTATATTTTTTGGGCATTGTTTCTATTGTAAAAATATTGGTCATCAAAATGGACATTGCATGGATCGTAAGAATGAAACACCAAAACTGAAGGATCAAATAAACAAACCATATGGCCCCAAAGGGCAAGGAAAAATCAAGACCTACAATTCTTTTGATCCCTTGGCCAAATTTGATCTGATTTGCTCATTATGTAATAATAATGGACACAATGAACAAAATTTCCCACTCAAAAGAGGAAAAACAAGAACTGAGAATCCCAACACGGATAAATGTGGCCTAGCTCTATGTGCTCAAAATAATGAAAATCATTGGTTTGTGAATAGTGGGTGCTCCAGACACATGACAGGGGACAAAAGGAAGTTTATCTCATTGAACAAAAAGGAAAGAAATGTATCCTTTGGAAGTGGATCTACCAAAATTGCTGGAAAAGTAATTGTTGCTCTTATTAATGGAAAAGGAAAAGCTCAAAATGCTTTGCTGGTAAACGGGCTCAAACACAACCTCCTGAGTGTTAGTCAAATCTGTGATCAAGGACATAATGTTGCCTTTAGCACCAAAGACTGTGAAATAAAGAACTCTTCCTCAAGGGAACTTGTGGCGAAAGGGGTTAGAACACCAGACAACATCTACATTCTGAACAAGATTCAAGAAGACAAATGCTACTTAAGTCAAACAGATGAAAGTTGGTTGTGGCACAAGCGACTTGGACATACAAGCTTCGATAACTTGATCATTATCAACAAGATTAAAGAAGTACGAGACATTCCAAAGTTATTCAAACCGAATCAAGGAATATGTGGTCCATGTCAACATCGAAAGCAAACCAGAACCAGCCACAAGACCAAGGAGTTTTCTACATCAAAGCCTTTGGAGATCATCCATGTTGATTTATGTGGACCAACTAGAACTTTGGCACTCCAAGGATAAAGGTACTTTGCTTTATTTATTGATGACTATACTAGAATAATGTGGATATATTTTATAGAATATAAATCCAAATCATTTGAGTTTTTTAAGAATCTTAAGCTCTTGTAGAAAATGAAAAGGATTCAATGATTAACTGCCTCGGAACAAATAGAGGGGGAGAATTCACATCAAAATAATTTAATGAATTCTGTAAAACACATGGAATTAAAAGAGAACTCTTTGCTGCCATAACACCCAAGCAAAATGGGGTAGTTGAAAGAATAAATCGAACAGTTCAAGAAATGGCTAGAACAATGTTACTAGCAGTTGACTGACAACCAAAATTCTGGAGAGAAGCAGTCGGGACAACTATTTATACCCTGAATCAAACTCAATTAAGACCAAATAATGAAAATACTCCTTATGAATTATGGAAAGAAATACCTGCTTCAGTAAAATATTTCAATATTTTTGGAAGCAAGTGCTTCATAAAAATCAATGATGTCTCACCGAGAAAGTTTGATTCTCGGGTTGACGAAGGGATCTTCCTTGGATATTCTACACGGAGCAAAGCCTACAAGTGCTACAATAATCGACTAAGGAAAATAATGGAAAGCATTGATGTAAAGATTGATGAAGACCTTCCAAAAAAATAAATTGAATAACATGAAGTTGATCCTCTCATTGAAGAAGAAGAACCTGAAAAAGAAGAAATAGATCAAGAAAAACCCAAGGAAAAAAAACCATCTCAAACCCCTTCAAAGATGAAGTTTCTCCAAAAATATCACCCAGAAGAGCAAATTATTGGCAATGTAGATGAAGGGATGTAGACACAAAGAAGAATGATAAGTACACCAAGGAAAAGTGATGTTGCTCTTCTATCCATGATAGAAACAGAAACATTTACTCAAGTAAGTAAGGATCCTCATTGGGTAAAAGCCATGGAAGAAGAAATGTCTCAAATTGAGAAGAATGAGACATGGGAGCTGGTACCTCGTCCAAAGGACAAAAAAATAATAGGAACCAAGTGGGTATTCAAAAACAAAATGAATGAAGATGGACAAATCATCGGAAACAAGGCAAGGCTTGTTTGTAAAGGCTATTCACAAATTGAAGGAATTGACTTTGAAGAAACATTTGCACCAGTAGCTCGTGTGGAAGATATTAGGATGTTCTTAGCATTTTCTTGTTCAAAAGGATTCAAAATCTATCAAATGGATGTAAAATTAGCATTTCTGAATGGGGAACTCAAGGAAGAAGTCTACATGGAGCAACCAGAAGGGCTTAATCTAACAGAAGGAAAAGACTTTGTTTGTAAGTTGAAAAAGGCATTATATGGGTTGAAACAAGCTCCTATAGCTTGGTACGAAAGATTGGATCACCATCTACAACAACAAGGCTTCAAGAAGGGGGTGACAGGAAGTAATCTCTACATAAAGACAGATGAGGATAAGTTACTGGTCACACTTATTTATGTTGATGATCTGATTTTTTCTAGTAATAATGATGAGATGAGCCATGTTTTTCACAAAATATGTCAAAATAGTTCGAGATGTCAATGATAGGAGAGTTATCTCACTTCCTTGGACTACAAGTATCTCAAACCACGACAGGAATGTTTATGTCTCAAGCCAAATATCTTAAAGACATGCTTAAAAGATATGGAATGGAAGACTGTGCACCCATGAGCACACCTATGACCACAAGTTGCAAATTGAGCAAAAATAATGAGTCCCCTCCAGTAGATGCAACTCATTACAGGTCAATAATTGGATCCCTTTTGTACTTAACTGCTACGAGACCCGACATCATGCAAGCAGTAGGAATGGTCTGAAGATTTCAATCAGCTTCTAAACAATCCCATTTGTTGGCTATGAAAATAATTCTCAGATACCTGAAAGGAACTCTTGATTTCGGTCTCTGATACCCTAAGAGCTCAACTCTTACCTTGACTACATACACCAATGCTGGTTCAGCCGGAAGTGTCGATGATCGGAAAAGTACTAGTCAAAATGCATTCTTCCTAGGAAACTATTTAGTATCTTGGCTCAACAAAAAACATACATCCATATCACTATCTACAGCTGAAGCTGAGTATATAGCTGTCGCAGATTGTTGTACTCAAATACTATGGATGAAGGAAGATTTAAAATATGTCAACATAGGTACAAATCAACCAACTACCATCTATTGTGATAACACAAGTGTGATCAGCCTCATCAAAAATCCAGTGATGCACTCAAAGACCAAACATATACCAATCAAGTATCATTTCCTTCGTGAATAAGTAGCTGAACAAAACATCATCTTGGAATATATAAATACGAAGGAGTAGATAGCTGATATTTTCACAAAACCTCTTCCTCGAGAAGAATTTGAACATCTTTGTCAAAAGATGGGAGTTATCTCTTTAGCATCATTTAAGTTGATTCATAAAGATGTTGCAGGAAAGGGGAAGCAGTTTGATAGGGGGAGTCCCTGAGCACTTCTTTTCCATCGATGTCAAAGGGGAAGAGAGGAAGAATATTGCCATCAATAACAAAGGGGGAGATAGTTGACCTAGATTGTCATTGATGTCAATATGTCAAAATTTTGGATGAGTAAACAATGATGGGATGCCATTGGAAAGACATTGGAAACCATCGGAAGAGCTCATTTGAAGCTCAAAACAGGAGTAGTCAAAGAAAAGCCAGAGGAATAATTTCAACGGAAGAAACAAAGAGGAACACGTAGTGGAGAAGCATAAACAGTGGCATCTAAAGCCACAGGAAATCCAAGTGTAAGAATGGGAAATTGAGGAGGAGCCATATCAGAATCCAAAGAAGTCAACAGAAGAGCCAAAAGAGCGGAGGAGTATATAATATAGGTAGAAATCAAGAATATGGATGAAGAGTGAATGCACGTGGTTATATTCCAAAAAGCAGGTTCGAAATAGTGACAGTGGTTTTCGGGCAGACTCAAGGTTGTAAGTGGTATTTAGGGCTAATCACCCGATACCGTTCATCGACTAATGCGTGGCAGGAGAAGGAGAGGGGAAACCACCTTATCGAGTAGGTAATCCTCGTGCATGTAGCTCACTCAATGTCATTGTCGAGCATTGGATCAAATGCATTTTGATCTACGGTGCAAGATCACCAAATAAATTTGTTGGTCGAGTGGAATATCAACTGTCAGATGGTATGGTAAGATCTACAGTGGAGGATTGATTTGAAAAAGGAAAACATCAGAAAATGTACATGTGCGGACCCAACGATATATATGTCCGGGTGTATAAATAGTTTAATCCTGGCTAAGTGTTTCAGAGCGGGGTTTTCAGTGTATTTCATATGTATCCTTGTATTACGGCTTTAAGCCTTACCACATTAAAATATGTGATTGCAATATATATATATATATATATATATATAATATATATATATATATATATATATATATATATATAATAATATATATATATATTTGTTGGAAATAATACTGAGAGGGGGGGTGAATCAGTATTATCAAATCATATACTTTTCATTTTTCATACTCGGATTTATATACGCGGCTTCAGTTCAATATATCTGCGTATATACGTGGTTGTGTTAAATGAAACCAGCGTACATGCAGTAATCTTATGATTCAGTTAGCTTATCTTCAATAAATGCATAAGAACATTATTAACCTTATTAACAGTAATTAGGTGTAGTAAAACAGTACAGATCATCACACATAAGAAGCATACATGAACACCATGATATAAGGTGGAAACCCAATGTGGGTGAAAACCACCTGCTGCAATTCGTCTCTTTCTTCCTTTAATAAGAAACTTCTTTTACAATGTACTGGTGTAGTCCTTTACCAATACGCAGGCTGCAACCTGCAGAGAGCTACAACCCTCTCTCATTTCCCAGCTTCTCCTGGAAGGGAGCTACAACCCCCTTTGCTCTTGCACTAGCCAAGATACTAGTACGTAGGTGCTGGCCTACAGAAGGCTACAACCTTCTCTTTCTTCCAGGGACCACGTTTCATAAATTTTCAGACTGGATCCATAAGTACAAAACAATCACTTCTGCAATACAATCATCAACTTATACTTGCATCATAAATCTCTAAATCACCCAATACTGAATCACTGAAACCCTGTCATCAAAACACAGAACACAAACCAGAGCCCAGAACTCTGCAACAACCATTAGAATCAACAGCAGCCTGAAACACCAAATCTCATAATGCATATGCTACTTGACTATATCGAAACTGCGTGTATACGCGCTTTCACCAGAGACAACCCGCGTACAGATCTAAAGATAATTACTTATACCTTCGCTGTCATATCCAACCCGAGCCAAGCAGCACAAACCGATAACCAGCAATACTAGATCTTCCCACTTCGTCATACATCCATTCCTTGCTCTAACCTTTTGCCTAATGATCTTCTCCTTATATAGGTTAGGATTTTCTCAATACCATGGTCCAAAACCATGTAGAAACAATACCTTGGACCCAATACCTGGGGTCGTCATTTCGAACCAAATACCATGGACCAAATACCACGGACCAAAACCATGTACGCGCTTTTCCTTCTGTGAACCTGCGTGTATACGTATACGCGTCTTTTTCTCAGATAACCTGCGTATATACGCGTTTTCATCAAGTCTAACCCGCGTATACCTTTCTTTTGACCTATTGCACTGGATCTGCCATCTGATTAAGTTTTCATCACCTGTATCAAACCTCTGAGTGAGTTGCCATCAAGGACAACACTTGAATCATAATGCCAACATATATATATATATATATATATATATATATAGAGAGAGAGAGAGAGAGAGAGATATGGACCCACAAGACCATTACAATATGATGTATTGTTATATCGAATTTGCCTATCGGAACTCTCATAGTGCAAGTTATAAAGGGATATCACCCCCGAACCACGGATTGTGATATAATTGCAAACCCGACTACACCATTATAGCATGGCTAAATCAAATGTTGCATTCGCGGTAACCGCAATGTTCAAAGGAATGTCGATCCAGTGATTGTGATAAGGGTATGGACCCGACGGACTTATTAATAACTGTTTAATACCATATCGCATCCGCTCTGGTTGGTAGTTGGGAATCGGCTATGTTATGTGCTAACCTCTGGAAGTGGCGATTGTGATAAAAGGATGATGTGGCATGTGGGACCTTTTATATGGCTATAGTCACTCTTATATGCTTTCTATGAACAATTTATGTATATTGTATGAATATTAAAAAAAAGGGCCTCTCTGATATTTTTTAATATGCAACACTATTTTAATTTGACCTCTCTTCCACATTAACATGTCTTGTGTGTATTGATGGATTTGAAAAGACAGAGGAAGCCGAAGAGTGAGCATAGAGGAATCTGAGATATCAAGTGAGTGTTGAGGAAGCCAAAGAGCCAGCGGAGAAAGGAAGACAAAGGACAGGGGTATCAAGAATATAAAACAGAGAACAAGGAAAGTTTTGGGTTACTAAAAAACTGTAATAAAATAAAGGAAGCCGAAGCTCTGGCAGAAGTGCAAGGAATAGGAGGACGAAAGTAAATCATAGGCCTAGCAAGGTTGGGAGCAGAGAATTACAACCAAATAGATCCAGACGATTTACAGCAGAGGGTTGGATCCCTTGAGGTAGGTGCCTCAGAACTGAAAGGATTGGTGTCCTTGGGAGTTGGTGCTCCTAAATTCAGGGTTGGTGCCTTGACAAGATAGATTTGGTGCTCTGGAGGTTGAAGCCTCACAAAGAGTCCAAATTGGTGCTTGGAAACTGATTGAAACCATATCTATATATATTGTACTTGATTATTGCAAATATCACATTAATAAAAGCATCTATTCTTGTTATCTATTTCTGTGTTCCAAATATAAATGTTTTTAACTGATATACATAATAATTGAAAAGAAATACTGATTCATCCCCCCCAGTATTTCCAACAGAATTTACCCAAGAGAAGAATTCTAGGACTAGGAATTTGTCCTCTAGGTCATGGTGTGAATGAAGAAGTTGTACATCTGATTTTGGTTTGTCCCTTTGTGCTCTCAATCTGGGAAAAGGTTACTAGTTTTCTCAATATTGACAAAGTGGCAGTAAGGTCTTCTATTGATTCATGGCTTAGTGATTGTATTTTACACTAGAAAGAATTTAGATCTATCGCTATGGACATATTTTGGGGCCTTTGGAGGTGTAGAAATGCATTTATATTTTGAACATAAGGTCCCTGATGTGCAGATTTCTAGTGTGAATATCTTGGCTTATTTTCAGGAGATAGGGCCACATAGGCCAAAACCACCCAGAGGATCTTGTGTCTATAAGGAACTTAATCTTTCATCCTCAGTTGGTTTTTTCAATGGGACTTCATGGAACAGAGAATGTGGGTTTTGGGCATATAGTGTGTTCAGTCCTTCCTAATCCCATCAATTATTTTGGTATCGGGCTTCTAGATCTAATAGCAGAGTTGAGGTGGTGGTGCTCATGGGTGTTTTGAGGTGTGCACCATGGTTGGCTCTAGAGGATATTGAGATAGTAAGGGATTCCAAAGCAGAAATTTGTTGGGAACATGGTCGATATTCTTTTGGGGTGCCTTCTTTATTCCATTGGATGTCACAAATTAAATCTTTGATGGGAAGCTTTAAGAGCTTGTCCTTCTTCCATGTGTATCGTGAGTAGAATTTTAGGGAAGATCTATTTTCAAAGCAAGGTATCTCTGCTTTGCCTAGTCAGTTTTTCTATAATGTACTTGTTGATGGATCGATCAGATGCTCGAGGGCCTTCTTCTTCTAAGGGAGGAAATATCTATAAGTTTTTTTTGGGTCTGTTTTGATTTCCTTTTTGTTCTCTTTTGTTTTCAGGTCCTTTTGTTATAAGCTACATGTTTCATCAAGCATTTTGTCTAGAATTTGTGCTTTTATTTCGCTACCAACGACCTATTTTGTTTCTTGGGGTCTCTCTCATTTTGGGGAGGTGTTCTCTGTTTATATGTTGGACCTGATTTCCTTTTTCATATCCTTTTGTTTCCTACTGATATGTGTTTTACAATGTTTTACAATGGCTTATTAGTGGATCCTTTGTGCATGTTTTTTCTTATGCTGGTCATTTTTTCTAGTTGTCTCACGTGGACATGGCATCCTTTCCCATGTCTAGTTTATTTTTGGTCAAATTCTCAATGTTGGGGTATATAGATCTACACACATGTAATTTAATTTCCTATTTGAAAGAAAGTTGTTTTTTCTAGTGAAAAAAAATGTCCTCTATGCATTACAACTAATGGTTCAACAATGCAAGGTCATAGATAGGTATGGTTTAATGGCATTGAAAAGTCAAGGGTTTCTGTAGAGGCTTGTTTTAATTCAAATTTAATTATCCTTTGAGCTAGTTTCAAGTTGGTTTTTGATTTGGGAAAATTTTAAATGGTGTTGTGATGTAGAAGAGGTGTAGGTTACGAAGTTTTGAATCTTTGTGTCAAGTATTGAAGACACAAGGCCACAAAAACTCTGGGGCTTCCCATTACCACTAATAAACCAAGGAATCTCTAAATTAAGAAATCAACTCTTCATTTTTTTATTTTTCAACTGCACAGAAGCTTTATTTTCTAAATAGATGTTTGAATTCAATTGCAGACATATTATAGTGGTTTTCCCTTTGCTCCCTAGCATTTTTCCTTCAAAGAGGAAAAATCATTGATTCAAGGGATCTCTCAGTGCCTAAGCTAATGATTTTCTTTGTGAAGGCTAAATTATTGACTTAAAATACTAATAGCCTTCCAAAGTAATGATTGAGGCTTCACGGGATAGGTGAGTGAACACAAGATCAAACATTCTTTGATACTTTTGAAAGTAAAGCAAGGAAAAAAATATGCCCAAGCCTAGATCACTAGGTTGGGAAGCCAATAAATCTCTCAACCTAATGATTGGATTATTTATTTTTGTATACTCAATGATTTATTTTTTTCAAAGAAAACAATATATTTATATTCATGAGTTATGAACATACATGTTGCTGTCCAAAAGAAGTCAATCAGATCAAAATAGAGACCTAAATTAGCACTGGCAAAAATACCTCCCCTTATATTGACTAGACAAAACTTTACGTTACCACAACTTCACAAGTATCTTCATATAGATTATATGACCATAACCATTACATAACAATTGGATCATAATCAAACATTGGAATAACACTGACATTATTCATGGTAACACCGACAAAAAATTTTATTAGAAAAAGGGATAGAAATGAAACTCCATGGCCTCAATTTCTAATACATCCAAAAACTCATAGAAATAAAGAGTGCTTGGATGTAAGTTCAATGCCACCTTTGAAATCTTGTTAAACTTTGGTTCAATTTTATGTAAACATACCTAAAGGAGGTCCAATGAAAAGATTGACTAATATTATGGATATCTTAAAAAAGAGGTTTGGGACAAACATTTTCCACCACAATTTTTTTAAACTATCCAATCAATTATTGTTTACTTTCTCCCATGACCTGTGTCTTGATTATTATTTCTTGTTTGCAAAAGAGAGAATAGTGCAGAAAGCAGTAAAGTTTACCTTGGTGTTTGATCCTCTACCTAGAGAATAACGGATGTGGAAATAATGCTTTCAATTCACGTATAAAACTGGCCCAACCTCACATACAGGTGGACCCCCTAACTTGCTCTATCAAAATAACCCCAAGGAATGTCAAAAAATAGTTGGGACATGACAAGGACTCTGGCATTTTTTCGCTTTTGACTCCTCCCTATATTCATTGGTAGTCTTAATAATCAATCTCGTTATCAATTCGAATGGTATATCAATGTCCTGAAATATACTTGAATTGCGAGGCCACCAAATTATGTTCGTCATAAAATAGGGAAATTTCAAATAAACTGAATCCTCTCTCCAAAGCATCATGTAACCATTATTACATGCATTAATCCAGCCTCATTTTTCTATCCTTCACCTAAGTTGTGTATGGACAAAACACACAAAAATGTGCCTATACTCATATTTACCTACAAGCATGTTGATCACTCACCTCAAATGCTAGGTTCGCTTCCAAGGTCAACAATTAGCTTCTCCTTGCCCAAAAGTCAACAATTTTCCTTACAATAGCCAATTTCTCACCTAACATTGTAGACCGGACTTGGACACCAACGAATTTCTTCTCAGTTGTTCATACACAACTATTTGTCCCTTTGTGTGGTTTAACAAACTTTCTTATTCTTTAATTCATCCTCTGCATGTAGCTAAAACATTTCACCTTCCATAAAGCTCACCATGGCCTCTTCCTTCATATTTGATTCACCCATTGTAAGCCATCCTTCACTATCTTCTTGGTATATTTCTCTTTGGCCATTGAAATGGAGGTTGCAAGCTTCAGGGAGCCATATTTTCTTATAGGTAGAGGATTCCTTCACTAGGAATTTATGTGTACACCCTTTTGGCTAAATTTCAGTGTTGTACCCTCATAATTGATTTACATGCTTGAGTAATGCATGTTGTTTGCCCATTTGTTTGTTTTCAACACTTGTAAATTTAAAGAGGTATGGTATTTATATTTTTGTGTAGGTAGCAATAGAGGAAGGTGAGAAGATTGTAGTAGCCTAGAGTCAGGAGTGCTCAAATGGTTCCAAAGAAGGGAGAACTAAAGAGATGTTGAAAGACTAAGCTCAGAGGAGAGAAGCTTGGTGAGGTATCTGGAAACAAGGAGAACTTGTTGTTGTAGAGGCTGATTGCAACTCACAAGTTAAGTTGTTACAAAGGCCAGAAGCATATGACTAGGAGGTCATAATTTTTTTTACCTCGGGAGTCTGATGCAGGAGCACGACAACTCCTCGGTCAAAATGGAATTTTGACTACTTCTAGAAGACAAAACGAGTTTCTGGAAGGCGCAGCTGTCAAAATATGAGGCGATTTGTTAGTTTGTTGGTTCTAAATGCTATTTAGAGGGTGCAAGTTGAGAGAATCATGGATCTAAAATGAACCACGATTCTATAGTTATTTCTTATAAATTATAACTGTGTGTTTGTAAAGGGGTGACCATTTGAATGGAGATCAGGCCGTCATGGCGCCACTGCAATGTAAACCTCACGAAATGATAAACTGGGGGTTGAATTGTGAAGTATAAATTATGTTCCCTGTGTAGCTGTGTGGAGTTAATATGTATTTGTTTTGTATGTAATTGGTGATTGAATTAATTTATGTGTTCTTTGAGGATGATTAGAATAGCAAGCATGAAGCCTCAATAAAATGATCCATCATTGATCACAAGATGGATCAACGATGACCAAAATGCATATTGATTTCAGGATGCAGATTTGCTACATCAAACACTGTGTTTGATATTTCTTAAGAGGAAATGTGTTATTTTCTTGCACGAAAATAGAAATATTGTGTTTGATCTCTTGAAAGGAAACTTGATCTTTGCAAACATCAAAAGTACAACTATGATGTTGGATTCTTTGAAAACAAATATGCATGGAAAGAATAAGTAATATGTTAGACCTTGGAAAGGATAACAAGTAATTGCATGTAATAAATGCATTTGTTTTCCTTCGGAAAAAAAGAAAAAAGAAGAAGCATGTATTTGCATGTACAATAGACTTTGTAAATAGCTCTACCTTGGGAAATATGCTTTTGGAAAAGGGATTGCATTTGCATGCATGACAATAGTATCTATTATGTTAGCTTTACCTTAGAAGGAGACATGCATTTGCATGCATAATAGTAATAGTAATAATAATATCTATTGTATTGAAAATATTAATTAGTTACATGCACAAAGAATAAGTTGGGGGCTAACTTTCATTGAATAAGTTTTTATCTAATTACATGTACGGAAAACAAAACTAAGTTGTTAGTATCATTTAAATGAAAGTGGGTGATTATAGTGGTTTTCCTTTGAAAAGGAATGTGTGTTTGTGCGAAGGTAGTACTTATTTTGACATGCTTTGATAATTATTTGCTTATAATGAATGCATGAGCAATGTTGTTAGAAGAAGCATGTTGTGATATTATATTTACATTTAATGTATGCACATGAGTAGATGTTAAAGAATCACTATTAAAGATTGATTATTGGTTATTAATACTTTATGTAATTATGTTATCAACATATGTTGATGACAACAATGGTAGGAAAGGATGGCGACTTGTGTAAAAGATAGATTATGTTTAATGTTGTGGCAGGTAAAAAACTAATGGTCCTTGCACATGAGTGTGAGTTGCAGGATGGTCCACTGATGGAACCATGAAAGTCACAAATATATTGAAGATTTGTGGGTAAATGTTATCATTATGATTGTAACTAGATATATTGTATTTAAATGATATTTCCTTGTAATATTTTATAACAATGATTAAGGGATGGACTCCCTTATAGGCCATTGAGTGAGGGATGAACACCCTCATGAGCGTTTAATAATAAAATTAAATGTTTGATGGTTTTCACCCTATGGGGTTTCCAAGGTATATCGGTGTTCAATGATATGATTACTTATTTTTTCAATTTGATGATGTTGATTCCTTGCATGATGTGACATTTATAATATCAAGTGATTAACTAATCTAGTTATATGAATCATGAAAATGATGCAAGATTACATCATACATTTTATGCTAATATGCTTCAACAATGGTTGTTAATGGTTATACAACTTACTATTCCTTTACTAGAATTATTGTATGTAATGATGAAGAACCTTTCTAATAGTTAATGAGGAATCTCGAATAGTAATTTGGATAGATACTTGGGGGTAAATTGTGTAAAAAAATTCTAACTCCATGAGTTTTCATGTGAGTTTACCGGGGGATGTTACATGCACTATAAAAAGGGTTTGCACGTCAAGAGATTGATCTATCTCGACTCTTGCTAGATATGTGGTTAAGATGGATCTATATTGGTAGATAAACACATTCACTCTTGAAGCTACAACACATATCCTTCAATTCATTTTACAACAATCTTTGTAAAACAAAAATTCGTTACCAACCTCTCTGTAATCATTTGACATTTTACTAGATAAATTATCTTTAAAGTCACATGCTAAAACCATTAATTATTATAATAAAATCCATGATATATTAAATGATTAAATTTCTCTCTACTAAATATTATAAAAGTTCATATCAATTTAATTCTCACCATATTTATTTATAAATCTAAAAAATATAAATCTATTTATATTAGTTAATTAAATAAAATTTTTTCAATTAGAAATAACATTATTTGTTCAAGTAGAATTAACTCAGTACCAACAAATACAAAACTTAAAGTTAAAATGCATTTCTTATTATATATTGAACCATTTAAATTATATCTCTTAGATTATTATTATTTTTTGGAACTATTAAAATATAAAAATATTTTAATAATTTTTTATAACCTCTATAATACCATTATGATATTTCCTAAATTTTGATTTAAATTATTAAAAAAACACAAAATATATAATGCTAATGCCTTCATATTTTAAGGAAAGCAATGCTATAAATCTCTAAGTTTTAAATAGTCTTGATCACATGAAATACAATGGACTACCCAATAGCATATGCTTGAAAACTATCCATAACAAAAAAATGTCCCTTTTGCTTGAAAATAGACGGATTCCAAATTTATCAAATATCATGGATAAAAATACCATAGATAATCTAATCCCATAAACTTGAAAACTATCGATGGTTTTGTCCCCTTTGCTTAAAAATAAAAGGATTCCAAATTTATCAAATACCATAAATAAAAATACTATAAATAATCTAATACCATAATCTATAGTTTAACGTTTAAATATACTTCATTACATCAAATACAATATACCACCCTAAACTTGAAAACTATCCACAACAAGAATTTATTCCTTTATTTTAAAATAAATTGATTCTAAAATTATCTTTTTTACATAAAAATAAATAATATGAATCTTTATTTTTCTTATTCGCTGGAAACTAAATGAAATAATTCCTTGATGTCGTTATTTCTATCTTAAAAAATAAAATAAAAAAATAAAAATAAGATATATTTATGTTTGTGAGAATAATTTGGGCAAAATCACATAACAAATCATTTGTCGACGCGTTTGGAACCAACCAATGTGGTTCATCGTCACGACAAGTTGAAGATTCGATCTGAGCGATGAGTTAAATAGTGACAGCAAGCCATTCCAATAGCTAAATTTGACTGAGAAATGGTTAAACATGACCTCTAACAGCTAAGTATGACCAGGTCCAAAGTGATATCGTGCCAGATCAAAACATGTTGTGGATGTTTTGTTTACTTTATTCTTTACGTGACTTCCAAGAAAATTATGTTGAGTTTTATTTCTGTGCAAAGTATGAAGTTGACCCAAAAAATTTGTATTTTATTTTTTAATTAAATTTATTATTTGTTATTGTGGTTGGGTATAGGTAATTTTGACAGTTTAAAATTATTTGTTATGATATTTTATTTATTTTTTGAATTAATTAAATTAATTCATACACTTATTTTTAACTATATGGATCAAGATTTATTAATACTTCAAATTAATTTATATTATATTTTTTTTGCAATATGTTGATCAGGATTTATTAATTCTTATATGAGGAGGAAGATTGAGATTTAATTCACAAGTCAACAAGATGGAAGTTTTGGACGTATAGATAAGTTCATACTTAAATTAAAATTGAATTATATATTATATATATATATATATATATATATATATATATATATATATATAATTATATTTGTTAATTGAGACATACAAAGTATGTAAAAGGTGAATATATAAGATTTCATAATTGATATATCACGCTTTTTTCTTCCTGAAAAAAATATATAGATTTCATAATTACAAAATGTATAAAGTGTTTATTAAATGTTAAAAATTTAAATATTTTGTATAAAATTTAACAAAGTTGTATATTATAAATAGAGTATTTTTTAGTGTGATTTTTTTGGAAAGTTTTCCTTTTTATTTTCCAATCTAATTTGTCTAGAATTTGATTGGGATTTATTGAAATTTATTGAAGTGTCCAAAGGGTTTTTGAAGATGTTGAATCCATATATGCAGTCAAAAACTTAGTTTAAATAACACAAATCAAAATTTTGCCACAATTTTTGTTTGCCTTATTCAGGTCAAAAATTCTTAAACTCCAAAAAATTGCACTTAAAACTATTCCATTGTAAATATTTGTAGTGTATATACTTTGACCATTAACCATTTGAAGATGAAATGTATTCAAACATTATAGGATGAATAAATCTAAAAATAAAAATAACAAAATAATTATCATATAATTGGAAAACAAAAATTAAACAAGGCCTCATAGCTAGCATCCAAAAAATTGCACTTAAAACTATTCCATTGTAAATATTTGTAGTGTATATTACTTTGACAATTAACCATTTGAAGATGAAATGTTTATTCAAACCTTATACGATGAATAAATCTAAAAATAAAATAACAAAATAATTCTCATATAATTGGAAAACAAAAATTAAACAAGGCCTCATTATTGAATTTTGAAATGTATAAACCAGCTGCCATATTTAAATGGTTGCTTAATTTGAATATAGTTAAATTAAAGTAAAAACAATAACGAAATAAATATTTTATTAATAGTTTATCAAGAGCATAGTTTTATTTGTCTGCATATTTATTATTGAACTTCTAAGTTTCCTATCACATTAGCCTTTAGATGTCTATCATTTGTGTTTGCTACACTTGGAAACCTCAAATTAAAATAATGAGTGACTCAATTCTATTACATTTCCAAAAATGTAAGGTATTAATACAACTTTATTTTCCATACACAACTCTAGTATAATTGTTTAACATTGAATATATGTTTTTAAGATTGAATATACGTGATAAGTCTATTTCCTATATGTTTTTAAGATTGAATATGCGTTATAAGTTTATTTCCTATTTGATGATCAATATAAATTTTATTTAAAATATAAATTGGGAAACATAGTAATCACAAAATTTGAGTATTTAAAAAAAAAAAAATAAAAAAAATATATGTGTTATATTTGAGAATTTTGTAGGTTTTATAAAATGTAAAACGATATTTTTTAAGTTTTAAGAATTAATTAAAAAATAAATCATGACCATTAAAACATTTATAAAATATTTAATAAATATTTCATTCCATTTTGCAAATATAAATTAGTTCATTAAAATGAAACATCACCTAAGAAATAAGAAATTTGATAAGAATATTTACTAAAGTGTAATGTATTCATCATATTTTTTTCTATATCATGATAATTTAGTATATAAATTATTTTTGCTAATTTAGTTTATAATAAAAACTATATAAAGTAACCTAACATAAATTTATAATAGCGGAATTGGGATCTACAAATTATTGTGAATTAAGATTTGTTATGGAGAATCTTTATCTCTAACTACTCTATCCATCAATCAAATATCAAATATTTATTTTTTATTTTACTTAAAACAATGTTATTCTATACCTAATGTTTCACCTTACACATCACTTTAAATTAACTTAATTAAAAGAGAGTAAATTAACATATCTCAAAATAGATGAGTGCAAGGCACTCTAATATTTCATTGTCTTCCACGTCAACAATTACAATGGGCCTATGCACACAAGTTTTCTTGGGCAGGCTTCGAAGGACTTTTTCAACAATCTTTTGATCTATAATGGTTTCACCAATGAGTTTGATTTGATTGACTATTCCCATGACTTTAGTCATGAATTGGTCCACATTCTCTATGTCATTCATCTTCAGGGTTTCAAACCGAGCTCTCAATGTTTGCAATTTAATGGTCTTCACTGTATCAGTACCTTGATACACAGATTTCAAGATTTCCCAAACTTCTTTTGTTGTGGATGCACCAGTTATCTTGTCAAAAATAGATTCATGGACTGAGTTTTGTATCCAACATTTGGCTCTATGCTCTTTCTTTTTGAGTTCAATAGTTGCATTCCTCTGATTATTAGTCATCGCTGCCCATGCTTCTTGGGTCCGCTCTACATAGGCGTCTTGAAGTGTATCCCAACTCTCTTGGACTTGCAGAAATGACTTCATTCTTAATGATCAAAACTCGTAATTTTTGCCAAACATAATCAAAGTCTATAACACTGTGCGTCTTTTTTCCAATTTTCTTTCGGAAACTAAAAAAATATCTTAAAAAACCATGTCCTTCCTTTTTTGAATCAAACAATATTTTTTTTTAATCCTTTTTATTTTGTAACAAATTTAAGTTTTCATATAAATAAATAAATAAAAACCCTTTAATAATGACCCATGTTATATAAATTTGTATTTTTACTTTGAATTACTCATTTGAAAAAGGGAAACAATTCAAACTGGATGTTCAAATAATTGTGAATTGAATTAAAAACATGCACCTTTGACTCCGCTAGGCTTGTGCTCCTCTCGTTTCGATAAACGAAAGTTTTGAAATAAGATCTTCAAAGGTTATTGTTATCTACAATGAAGTTGAGGTGATACGAGAAGTGGTTATTACTCTAATAGTGTCGTTTGTCGTACCTTAACCTGTTTTTACTTATTTTCAATACTAAATTGAAGCTCTCATGAGTGTCATTTCCAAGGTGAAGAAAGCAGACGGTGAGGAGGCTACATGTTCGCAGCCGTGGGATTTTCTGCGCAAAATAATACATCTGCCGTGGTATTACAAGTACAAAGTTCAGACGACATCTGATGTAAACTCATCATTACATAATAAGAGTGAAACTTATTTCACCCATTAAAAGAAATTAAAAATATATATTTAATTTCATTTAATAAATGAAATTAAAAATATATATTTAATTTCATTTGAAATGTTAATTTTATTTTATAAATTGTTATTCAAGTTTTGATAACAGTTTAAGTAATAAAAAATCAACAATTTAATTAATACGAACACATAATACTCATATAATTGGAAAACAATTTTTTTATTTTAAAATTCAATTCATGTTATTGTAAATTTTGACTTTTCAATAGAGAAAGCAATGTAACACTATTGTTATTTGTTGAATTTATGGTATGTACATAAATACCAACCTAACAATACAGACTGCAATAGGCCACTAGGCCACTATTATTGCCCTTTGTTATTAGTGGTTGCTCTAAATGTCATGAAGCTTTACCTTCATCATTGAAGGGTTGTGGTCTTAATAGTTATAAACTTGGGGAATACCATATGATTAATATTTAAAGAGTCTGAAATATTGTAAGAAAGCTAGGTTAGATTATGGTAACTTAAATTCATACAATTTTTTTAAAGAAGCAATGATATTCATGGTCATCTACAAAAAGGTAAAAAAAAACAAATAGGTTTATGCACTAAGAATTGGGAAGAAAACAAACAAATATTAGAAGACAATGTTTAGGATTTTTCTCACTTGAAATTTTGGTAGGTGGGTGTGTTGTGAACATGGTTTTGTTGTTGTTTATTCTTCTTTATCTCGATTTCCACATTAACCAACATAGTTTTCTTGAGTTTCCATTGCTTGATTTTTTAGGGATTGAAGGCCTCTTTTGCAACTACCTTGGTACTCGTCCTTGACCCATTTGCAAATGACCATAATTGATGTTATAATACCTGTATACATCTCTGTGAAAAAAGAGTTGGAATTTACAATTTTAAGCCAGAAATAGAGCAGTGGTATCTTTGGCACCTATTTTGTCTTTTAATGACAATACATTTTAGGATGGTTATGAAAGTGTTGTGACAAGAGACAACATATCATGTTTATAGATTTGTTCTTTCTTTCAAGATTTATATATCATAATGCCTATCAATTGATAATATTTTTTTTTTTTTTTTTGTAGCATAGAATGTGTGCTAGGGCTACCATAATGTGATAAAAAAGGTTATAAGAAAAAATATATAAAATTTCCTCCTAACTTGGACGATGGGAGAGCCTACAACAACCATTCAACACTTGTAAGTGTGAATTATTACTCCAAAAAATCAATCATGAGAATGCACATTTTATTGCATGATTAACTAATCTGAGCTAGATTACTAAGCAACATGTTCAAATCTAAAAAAAAGATGGTTGCGCATTGCATGTGGCATCTCTCTACAACTTGCAAATTATTGATTTCTAAAAAATACAAAGAATTACATATTTACTAGCCTATTTTTTGTTGTCCTTCTAGTGTAGTGTACGACAAGCGTGAAGCATGCTAACTCTATGTTTACTTTGTTGAACATACCAGTGTAAATCCATCTCAACAACGGCACTAGCAAGAGTCGAGAGGGATCAAATCTCTTGAGGTAAAAACCCTTTTTATAATTCAAAACTTAAAAAAAATTATACCTCCAAAGGTTGCATCCCTCTAGAGATTTGATAGATGATAGTTTAGATGAATCTCTCTCTCTCTCTCTCTCTCTCTCTCTCTCTCTCTCTCTCTATATATATATATATATATATATATATATATATATATTAATGCATAAATGAATTCAACCCCCTTGAATAACATGGCTTAAACATCCAATTCCAAACAATATTTGCTCCATTGAAATTAACACTTAATAAAGGGTCAAAATGTAAAATAATAATACATGAAATGCTACTTCAAAGAATTTAATTTTCCAATTACTTTATTAATTATATAGAAATATTATTATTAATAAATCATATATTAACATGTAAAATGGTTGAAATTGAAATAATTTAGCATTGAGATACTTTATTTATAGATTACATTGTCCATAGTAAAGTTTTTTTTTTTTCCTATTTAATATATTTTCAAGTACATTTCAATATTACTTTCAATATATTTTATTGTGATTCATATATATGTTTATGATTTTTCTAAAGTTGATATTAAAATAAATTAGTTATCATGGATATTAAAATGGTATATTTACTTATCCAATTGAAATATGAAAATATAAATAATATAAACATTATTTTTTTTGGTTTTAATTACTTTACAATAATTTTAAAAGTTGATATAAAATTATCTTATTAGTCTCTCCCAAGGTAGGAATCTAGCATTGACCAATACAACTTACAATGTTTAACTTTGAAAAGCAAATATTTACTTTTCAATGTTATTGCAAAAATTACTTTTCAAATTTTTTATTTTTTTATTTGGACCATAAACTTGAAGGTCTTATTGTAGCCTTTGGGCCATGTGGATAACTCACTCAATTTTTTCTAGCATAATTGTTGGATGCACTTGCAATATTTATGCCATGACTCTTATATATTTGTGTAGTGATTTTTCATGGCTAAGCTTCGTAGGAAAACCAACCAAATTAAACTCTTTGAAAATTTTAGTAAGTATTTGCATAAAAAATGGAAAGTAACAAGATTTAATAAATATACTTACGAGGAGATACAACACACCATTATTTACGTGTCTTTAGCACATTAATAAGTTGGAGTAACAATGTAAATATGATGACTTACTAGTGGTTACTACCCACCAAAATTTATGCAACTCCTTGCTCCTTAGTTGACAACTATTTTTTCCATTTTATATATTAATTTGCAATTTTTATGACAACATAATTTCCACTTAAGTGGCAGGGACTTGTTAGAAATTGTAGCAAGAAAGGCTAAATTTGACTTGTGCTTTAGTAAAATTTAGATTTTCCACATAGCAGGATGACTTAGATTGTAGTTAACTTGTGTGATATAGCTTTGTCTATTAATTTACTCAATAAATTCGAGTTATAGGCTAGAAGTAGAGTTGTGCATGTAGTGATTGCTAAAATTTAGTGTCGTAAAAATTATGCTTTTTTCCCTTAAAGTTATGGAAACTCTGGCTATATTTTGAAAATATTCGGCAGGGATTTTTGTAAGTCCAAGTAAAAGCTGTCAAAATTCATAATTTTAGGTGCCCTAGTAGTTTTTGATGGTGTTGAATCCATTTCCACCAACAAAAACATGATTCAAACATTCCATCTACAAGATTTTTTGAAATTTTTTTGCCAGGATTCAAGCCACTTTTGGCTGTCTAGGCAATTCCTCCGCCTTTGTAAACAACTCCAATTTAGCAATCCAGCTTAGTTATTTTCAATTTGACTCAGTCAAGTAAGCTTACGTAACTAGTTGGTTGAGTCACTTGAAGGTCAATTGAGCAATAGAATTGTTGTTAGCTCAGTGATATCTCAGTTAAACTACTCAATTAGCTAAAAATAGCCCAAAAATGCATGGAATTCTAGCTAGATTGGAGGAAAAGGCACATTGTAATTATCAATTGTAAACTAGTTGAGTGTACACGCTTGGAAGTTAAGCAGATGAATAATTCCTTTGGAATTGTGCAATAAAATAGGAGAAAATCCTATCTTCTAGGAGCTAATTTGCTTTAGGATTGTGCAAGGAAATAGGAGCAAGATGGGACCTTCAATTGACTAACTGTTGGCAAGAGCAGGACAGTCAGCAGGAGAACATGTTTACATTGCAGGGTGTGCTTCAAGATCAAAGCAAGACATTGAAGTAGTTTCTCATTCTAATCTAATTAATGAAAAGTAGTGGAGGGGTTTTTCCCTGTTGGGTTCCCCTATAAATTATTATTTTCTTGTGGTGTTTTAATGGTTACATGTCATTGTATTTGTTTCTAAATTGTGATTTCCATTCCACATAACAGTAGAGGAAATTTGTAATCTCTTTATTTCAGTTCGATTTCATTAGTAGTAACAAATTTCTATTAATATCTACATGGTATCAGAGCAGAAATCACACTAGAAACTAGTCTATAGATCCTCTCCTTCAAAGATTTCGGTTTTCAATTTCAGTGAAGCAGTTTTTCTTCCGTGCTTGAAAATGTCTTTCAAAGGATTAAGATTGGAGTATGCCCGTGAGGGAACCTTGACTTTCATAGCCTGGAAGGACATGAAGGAACCAGTACTCGATGACAATGGTGTGTTGGAGCATACCAAAACTGACATTCCAAAAACAACAGTATGAGATGCAAAACAGTTAGCCTAGTGGAAGAAGGATATTGCAAAATTCAAGAGGGTCATCTTGGAGGGTGTGAGAGACCACATAGTCTCAAATTTAAATGGCAATGAAACTCCCTTTACTATGTGGAATACCTTCACTCAGCTATTCAAAAATGGTAGTGATGCTAGGAAATTGGCATTGAGGGACAAGCTTAGAAACATCTACATGTAAATAGGAGAAACCATTCCACATTACCTTTCCAGTTTCACTCCATGTCGAGATGAGCTTAGAGGGATTGGAGAAAATATTCTGTCTTCAAAATTAGTGATCATAGTTCTCCTAGGACATCCAAAATCCTAGCATAACTTCCAAGACTCTGTAAATGGAAGGGATAAATTTCCAACTTGGGAGGGGCTTTGGTCCAATTTGGTGCAAGAAAAAATTTGGCGGAACACTAGAGATGGAGTAACATCCAAATTTGATGAGGAAGAGAATTTTTCCTTAGTTAGGAAGGGAAAGAAAGGCAAGGGCAAGAAGGCCCAAAGAAAACCAGAGTCTAGCCAAAACAATGTCAAGAAGAAGGATCTGAGCAAGATAAAATGTTTTCATTGCCATGAATTCATGCAATATACAATAAAGTGTTTGCACAAGAAGTATAACAAGAATCCTTCAGGAGGAGCAGGAAGTGAAGAACTTGCCTCACAATTCAAATTAGACTTCACCTTGATTGCATGCATGGTGAGCACTATAATGGGGACTATGCGGTATCTAGATTCAAGTTCCTTGTCCCATATGACATGATGCAAAGAATTCTTCAGAAGCCTAAAGGAGAAGGATCTATAGATGCACATAGAACTTGGGGATGATTGGCGGTACAGTACCAAAGGAATTGGTACCATAAAATTTAAGAGGGAGTTAAGCTCCCACCTTCATCTGAAAGATGTCATGTATGTACCTGGGTTTAAGAAGAACTTGATCTCTATAGTTGTATTGGAGGATCATGGCTATGATATTATTTTTAGTAACGGGAAATCCTTTCAAAGACATGTAGCTACCGGGCAGGTGAAAAAAAATTGAAGTTCGAGTGAAGAATCTCTATAAACTTGAGGTGGAATTTTAATCTTATGCTACACTGAGCAATAAGGTAGGAGAAGTGCAAAGTGAGGATGTTGGAGAACTCTGGCATTGGTGCATGGGACACTTACACCGTGGAGCCTTAAAAATCATGCAACAAATTACCATCTGTCTCCCGAAATGCACCCTTGACCAACATGATGTCTGCAAGGGATGCACGTTTAGGAAATATGTCAAATCCACCTTTTAGGGATGAGATAGCAAAGCTGGAGAAATCTTGGAGAGAGTCCTCTATAGCGAAAAATAGGTATTATGTGATTTTTGTTGATGACTTTTCAAGAAAATGTTAGATATTCTTCACACAAAAGAAGGATGAAGTTTTCTAAAAATTTGTTGAATTCAAAGCATTGGTTGAAAAGGAGTTTGGTCAGAAGTTGAAAGCTTTCTAACACCTTCAAGGAATTTTGTGCCAAAGAGGGGATTAGAAGAGAATTGATAGCCCCCATAACCCACAATAAAATTGGGTGGCTAAAAGGAAGAATTGAAGCGTAGTGGGAGAAATAAGAGCCATGTTGCATGATCATGGGCTTCCACTGCATCTATGGGAAGAAGCATGCAACGCCGCAATTTATTTACAGAATCAGAGTCCTCATAGAATACTTGGCATGATCACACCCGAAGAAGCTTTCTCTAAGAGGAAGCCAGATGTATCTTGTTTTCGAATTTTTGGAGCTATTGTGTATTGCCATGTATCCAAGGATAGCAGGAAGAAACTAGAGCCTAAAAATGATATGAGTATCTTTGTAGGATACACAAAGACTCCTCATAACTATATGGTGTATTTTCCCTCACTCAGGGTGAGAGTCGTGAAGAGAGACGTCAATTTTGATGAGGAGAAGGCTATGAGATTCTCTCTAGAGTGAGATGAGTATCCCACCAGAGGAGGATCTTCTAGTTCCTAGGAGGAGCCTCAGATAGAGCTTCAGGATGTTTTAGAGCAACCACAAATGGAGGAGCAAACAGGAGGCTGATTGGAGGCACCCACTCAACTAGAATCCTCCAGAGAGGGGAGGAAGAGAACCAAAGAAGATGACAGATTGGTATAGGATGCACGGTAGCATGTGGGATCTCCTACATCTCAACGTAGGAAGAGGAGGTCACTATATAGTGTAGAAAATCTTGTAGTTTCACAAGCTCATGCAATTTACTAAAGCACAGGACAAGAATCTACTTCTACTTTCAACCAACAGAATCCAATAGATCGATGAAAACAATATGAAAAAGAAGAAGATAAATCAATGACACATAACAGAAGATATATATGGGGAAATCCACTACTCAAAACCTCGCTATATGTATTGAATATATCATAAATATGAGTGAAAATACAAAGCTTGTTTCACTAGAACAATTTCGCACAAGTATGCTCAACTCTCTCAACTCACAAGCAAACTCTTGGCCAACACTTAGCCAATTATGTAGCTCTCCAAGCCCCTAATCTCTTGTGTAATTCCTAGGATGAATAGACCGAATTTAAAGGGAATTCATTCTTCCAAAACTACACAATCCAAACATAGGATCAATCTCTGATGCATGCATGATATTTACACTCCAGTAAATAATACAATTGATAGTACATTGTCCTTGCACTCTAGTCTCAACTAGGTATTTCTTTGAACTGACGTGCATGAGTTTCTCATGAGGGAATATTCAGTTAATTGGAATAGCACTAGTGGATGCAATATTGCACCAATTGACTGTTAGTCCTCTATTTGTTCCTCAACAATTTGGAGTTAATTTAATTGAACTTAACTCAATAAACGTAGTGATCTAATTTCCAACTCAATTTAAACTCATACTAGACCCCTAAAATTTAGGGAGAACATATACATGACTTCAGAAAGACTTCCAACTCAAAATTCCTAAGATAATTAAGTTAATTAAACTAACTATTTAGAAGTTACTATGAGAATAGAATCCAATTTTAATTCTCAATTTAATTCCTGGACAAATTAAACTAGAATTTCTTGTTTTCGTTTCTCAAAACTCCCTCCCAACAAGAAAAGGATTATCAGCTACCCCGATCCAATCTCTGTGAAACTCAACTTTACATCTTGACAATGCCTTTGTAAAAATGTCAACATCTTTCTCCTCCATGGGAATGTACTCTAAAAACATGATCTGCCTCAATACACAATTTCAGAGACGATGATATCGGATATCAATACGCTTGGACCGATCATGAAAAACTGGATTTTCGGAGAGTTTGATACAACTCTGATTATCGTAGTAAATCATAGTTGGATCCGTCTGTTGACCAAATAAACCAACCAGGATCTTCCTCATCCATATGGCCTCACATGATGCATGACGTGCAACCATGTACTCTGCCTCTGCCAAACTGAGTGCAACTGATCTCTATTTCTTGTTGTACCAAGAAATTATTGCTGACGCAATACTGAAGATCCCTCCTTATGTGATTTTTTGGTCGGATAGACTCCCTACCCAATTTGCATCGATGAAGCCTTGAAGCTTCACTCCCTTTCTATGTATGTACCATAATCCATATGGAGAAGTGTCCCCGAGGTATCTCAACACATGCTTTGCCACCTTCCAATACATCTTGGTAGGCCTAATCATCGCTTGACTAAGCTAGTTAACTGCATAACACATATAAGATTGTCATGTGTTCACCAAGTATATGAGTGAACCAACAAGTTTCCTGTAAACAATATCTTCCACTACTTTCCCCAAAGTAGCATCCTCCTTCCTCCAGTTACCTGCTAGAGGAGTCTCCATGAGTTTGTTGCTCTCCATGTGAAATCTCCTGATTATCTCGTTGGCATACTTGCCTTGAGACAAAAACAACTCCTCATCTCCCTACCATACCTCCATGCCAAGAAAGTAATGCATGAGCCCCATGTCCTTCATCTTAAACTCTCTTGCAAGGTCCTCCTTGCAAGACTTGATCAACGGATCATCACTTGTCAGTATGAGATCATCAACATAAAGTAAAATGATAAAAAATTTTACCTTCCACCACTATGTGGTACCAATTTGAATCCGCTTCACTCTTTGTGAAGCCCAACCCAGTGAAATAACTATCTATCCTGGTGTACCAAGTACGAGGTGCTTGGTTCAGCCCATACAACGCTCCCTTGAGTTGGCACACATGCGACTCATGGTCAAAGGTCTAAAAACCTTCAGGTTTCTCTATGTACACCTCTTCCTCAATCATGCCATTAAGTAAGGTTGTATTTGCATCCATCTGATGTATCTTCCAACCCATCTGAGTTGATAGTGCTAATATAGATCTGATCAATGAGTACCTTGCAACAGGAGCAAAGGTCATCATAGTCAATCCCCTCTACCTGTGAAAAGCCACATGACACAAATCTAGCCTTATGCTTCTTCACACTACCCTCTATAGATTTCTTTACCTTGTAAAGCCAACGGGAGCTCACCATTGACTTGTCCTGCGATCTTGGGACAACACCCCAAACATTGTTACAAACTATGGAGTCATACTCCTCCACTATGGAATTAACCCAAACCGACTCATGCACTACTTCCTTAAAGGAATATGGATTAGTCACAACACATTCACCCATAAGATCCATGTATCCAGTGTACCTCTCAGGTGACCTACTCTACCTGTGTTGAGAAGTGGGCACTCCCACATTCTCTCTGCATCATCCAACAATATGTCAGCCTCTCGAGTGCGATTTCTTCCCTCTTTGGAAGACTCTGCTTGAGTGGATGTCTACACTCCTGAATCCTCTACATGTGGCTGCTCCACATCAGTCTAAGGATCCTCAACCTTATTAGCTAAAAGATCCTCATCCACATGTAGCTCAAGCTCCCTCTCAAGGGAAACTCATATGGCCTTCTCCTCATCGAATCTGACATCCCTACAAACCATAGTCTTCTTGTTGGTCAGCAAGTACACCCGATAGTTATGAGGTTTATTAGTGTACCCCAAAAATATCCCCAACTCTATCGTAGGCTCAAGCTTCTTTCGTTCATCTTTGGTCACATGGAAATATATCGATGACCCAAAAATCCTGAAGTGACCAACATCTGGCCTCTTACCAGAATAAGCCTCCTCTGGTGTCATCATATCAAGTATATGATGTGGGCTATAGTTTTAAACATAAACCGATGTGTTTCATGCCTCATCCCACAAATGTAGTGGGAGGCCCTGCTCATGCAACATCACCCTTGTTGCCCCTACTATGCTTATGTTCTTCCTCTTGGCCACCCCATTCTACTGAGGGTTATGGGGTGTTGTCAACTCCCTTTTAATATCTTCTGCTGCACATAAGTTCTTAAACTCGTTTGAGACACACTCGCCACCATTATCACTCTGTAGAGCTTTAACCTTCTTACCTAATTCTTTCTCCACCAATTCTTTCAACTAGCAAAAATTTGTGAAAGTTTGATCCTTTTTCTACATGAAAAATATCCAACATTTATGAGAATAGTCATCAACAAATATAACACAATACCTACGTTTGGTCGTGGATGTTGTCAAGAATGGTCCACACACATCTGAATGGACTCACTCTATAATAGAATTTACTCGACTTTCTCTGTCATGAAAGTAAGACTTGGTGTATTTTCCCAAAGTACACCCCTTGCATGTATCAACTTGCTCAAGTGTACATTTGGAATGACCGGTAGAGATCTGTTGCAATATCTTCAAAGCCCCATGATGCAAGTGGCCTAATCGCATGTGCCACAAGTTGCTAATGTCTTGGCTCTGCACCCTTTCTACTTTTGTGCTCAAGGAAGCACACTCCTCTACCTCCAGCTTATATAGGTTCTTCACTCAAATCCCTATCTTCTTTACTTAACCTGTGGCTATGTGTCAAAGGAATGCCTTTCCTTTCGAGAAGATCACATCATAGCCTCTATCCTCAAGCATGGAAATGGATACCAAGTTCTTCTTCAGCTTGAGCACATACATAACATTCTTCAAGGTGAGTGGAGCCCCATGCTCCCTCTGAAAATTAATTGTGCCTAATCCAGTAACACTATACTTCCCATTGTCACCCATCTCGATATGCATTTGGAGATATTTCTCCTCTAGGTCACTGAATAACTCTTTGTCACCAATCATGTGGAATGAAGCTCCATTGTCTAAGTACCATACACTTCTCATTGTCTATGACACCATGCATGCAATGAGGGAAAATTCCAATTCGAATTAAGAGGCCAAAGCCTCACTCACTGCTCCTCCTGAGGACTTATTCTTGGACTCCTCGAGTGGAAAATTTGTAGCAAAATGGCCTAGATCATGACAATGAAAGCACTTAACTTTTGTCATGTCTTTCTTCTTACCTCCATGATAAGAATCCGATTTGGAATGGGAATATTTCCCCTTCCCCTTCTTCGCCTTAAACACTAAGGCACAATTCTCTTCATCATTAGACTTTGATGAAGATCCATCCTTGGTGTTCCTCCAAATCTCGTCTTGCATCAAATTTGACCATAGTTGTTCCCAATCTGGCAGCTTCTCCTGACGATTGACAGAATCTTGATAACTATGCCAATTGTTTGGGAGTCCTAGAAGAGAAAGATTCACCATATCATCCTCAACAACCATGATTCCAACACTTCCAAGTTCATCACGACATTGAGTGAACTTGGTCAAGTATTTTGGAATCATCTCGTCTTTCTCCATTTTGATTTTTTGAAGTTTGTCCTTCAGTGCCAATTTCCTTTGGTCACTTTTGTTCTTATACAATTTTGTCAATGCTTTCGACATAGCATTCAGATTTTCTTTTCCATGGAGACTTGAGACAATGTGGTCTCGAACTCCCTCAAGGATTATAAGCCTCGCCTTCACCACACACTTCATCCATTCGGCCAAATTTTGTGCATCTAATGTTGTTGGCTTAGGAATTCCTTGATCAACAAATTCCTTCAAGTCATTATCCTCTAGCAGAACCTCTTGTCCCTCCAGGCTATAAAATTTGAGCTTCTTCCAAGGCATACTCGAGCCGCAAACTGTAGAACGCCATTTGAAGTATGTATTGCAAATTCGAATTTCACCTGTAAGCCAAAACTCAAAACTTCGAAATCTCCTTTAGTATATTGTTCTCAACTCCGATACCATGTAGAATTTTCTTGTAGATTCACAAGATCATGCAATTTACTAAAGAACATGACAAGAATCTACTTCTACTTCCAACTAGATGAAGCCAATAGATTGATGAAAACAATATGAACAAGAAGAAGATAAATCAATGGCATATAACACAATACGTATCTGGGGAAAGCCAATGCTCAAAACCTCGCTATCTGTATTTCATATGTTAGAAATGTGAGTGAATATACAAAGCTTGTTCTCACTAGATTGATGAAAACAATATGAACAAGAAGAAGATAAATCAATGGCACATAACACAAGATTTATCTGGGGAAGCCACTGCTCGAAACCTCGCTATCTGTATTTCATATATTATAAATATGAGTGAATATAAAAAACTTGTTCTCACTAGAACAATCTTGAACAAGTATGCTCAACTCTCTTAGCTCACAAGCAAGCTCTTGGCCAACACTTAGCCAATTATGTAGCTCTCCAAGCCCCCAGTATCTTGCGTAAATCCTAGGACAAATAGCCTATATTTAAAGGGAATTCATGCTTCAAAAATTGTGCAATCCAAACATAGGATCAATCTATGATGCATGCATGATATTTACACTCCAGTAAATAATACAACTGATAGTACATTGTCCCTACACTCTAGTCTCAACTGGGTCTTTCTCTGAACTGACATGCATGAGTTTCTCATGAGGGAATATTTAGTTAACTAGAGTATCACTATTGGATGCATTAGTGCACCAACTAAATTTTAGATCTCTGTTAGTTCCTCAAACAATTTGGGACTAATTTAACTGAACTTAACTTAGTAAACTGAGTGATCTTATTTCCAACTCAATTTAAACTCATATTGGACCCCTAAAATTTAGGGATAACATATACATGACTTCAGAAAGAATACCAACTCAAAATTCCTAAGCTAATTAAGTTAATTAAACTTAATTAGCTATTTACAAGTTGTTATGAGAATAGAATCCAATTTTAATTCTCAGTTTAATTCAAGGACAGAGTAAATTGGAATTTCTTGTTGCCATTTCTCAACATATAGGTACATTGGTATATGGATCTCATGAAATACTCATTGATTTAAAGCCTTCTTCATTTGAGGAAGAAGTTTCTTAACTAGTGTGGTTGATGCCATGTTGGAGGAGTATGAATCCATCATGAAGAAAAATCTATGGGAGGTGGTGTCGAGACTAGAGAACAAGTCATTGGTTGGTTCCAGATGGATCTACAAAGTGAAGCATGCAGCTGATGGGAGCATCGAGAAGTATAAGGCCATATTTGTGGCCAAATTCTTCTCTTAAGTATAGGGAGTGGACTATGAGGAAACATTTGCCCCAGTGTCAAGATATTCCTCGAGCAGAACCATTCTAGCATTAACTGCATAGATGAGTTGGAAGATCCACCAAATGGATGTGAAGGTTGCCTTTCTCAATGGTGTTGTGGAGTAAGAAATTTACATAAAGAAACCAAAGGGATTTGAGACCTATTACAGGGAGACACATGTGTGTAGACTGAAGATAGACCTATGGTATCAAATAGGTGCCACAAGCATGGTACACTCAGATGAACACATATCTTAGCGGATTGGGATTCACCAAAAGTAAAGCAGATGCCAATCTCTATCACATTGTGGTAGATGGAAAATTGCTTATCTTGGTTTTGTATGTTGATGACTTGATACTTACGAGGGATGAGCAGTTTATCTGCTCTTGCAAGTAGTACCTTGCAAGAGAATTCGAGATGAAATACATGGGCTTGACGCATTACTTCCTTGGGTTGGAAGTATGGCAAGGTGATGGTGAGTTGTTTGAGTCAAAGGAATTACTTCTTTGAAATACTTCAGAGGTTTCACATGAGAATTGCAAGCCTATGGACACACCTCTAGCTATAAACTAGAGGAAGTAGAGCACTTCTTCAGAAAAGGCAGTAGATGTTTCCATCTATAGATAGCTTGTGGGATCCTTGATGTATTTGGTGAACACAAGGCCCGAAATATGCTATGCAGTTAATCAGTTGAGTCAAGCCATAGTGAAGCCTACCAAGTTGTATTGGAAGGAAGCAAAGCATGTGTTGAGATACCTTAGAGGCACAAGCGATTATAGGTGATGGTACGAGAGGACAAAGGAAGTGAAGCTCCAAGGCTTCACTGATGCAGATTAGGTAGGGAGTCCATCAGACAAGAAAATTACTTTAGGTTCTATCT
Source organism: Pinus taeda (assembly GCA_000404065.3). Taxonomy (NCBI): domain Eukaryota; kingdom Viridiplantae; phylum Streptophyta; class Pinopsida; order Pinales; family Pinaceae; genus Pinus; species Pinus taeda. The sequence goes on along the minus strand of APFE031104229.1, from coordinate 56,301 downwards.
TCAGTGTTGGGTTTGTAGCTATTTCCTGGTATAGTAGGAAATAAAGGTCTGTGGCACTCAAATTAGCAGAGGATGAATACAGGGCTGCAAGTCAAGCAACATGTGATGTCATATGGATGAGGAAAATACTTGATGGTATTTTCAGTGTGGAGATGGATCCAACAATGATTTATTGTGATAATCAGAGTTGTATCAAGCTCTCTAAGAATCCAGTATTTCATTGTAGGTCCAAGCACATTAATATCAGGTACCATCACTTGTGGGATTTTGTGTAAAGGAGAATTATAATGCTATAGTACATTCCAACTAATGATAAGGATGCATATATCTTGACAAAGGCATTGTGAAGAGGAAAATTCAAATTCCATAAGTGCAGGATAGGGGTGGTGCAAAATCCCTTTCTTGCTAAGAGGGGGTGTTAGAAATTGTAGCAAGAAAGGATAAAATTGACTTGTGCCTCAGTAAAATTTAGTAATTTGATTTTCCAAATCAATAGGATGACTTGGATTGTAGTTAACTTGTGTGACATGGATTTGTCTACTAGTTACTTTGTAAATTCAAGTTATAGGCTAGAAGTAGAGTTGTGCATGTTGTGATTGCTAAAATTTAGCAATCTAGTTCATTTATTTTTAGTTTGACTCAATTAACTGAGCTCAAGTAACTAGTTGAGTCAGTTAAAGGTTAGTTGAGTAGTAGAACTATTGTTAACTCAGTGATCTCTCAGTTAAACAAGTCAATCAGCTAAAATAGCCCAAACATGCATGGAATTCGAATTGCCTAGTTGGAGTGGAGGAAAAGGCGCATTGTAATTATCAATTGTATACTAGTTGAATGTATAGGCTTGACTGTTAAATAGGTGAATCATTCCTTGGGAATTGCGCAAGAAAATAGGAGAAAATTCCTATCTTTTAGGAGTTAATTTCCTCAAGGATTGTGCAAGGATATAGGAACAAGTTGGGGCCTTGAATTGGCTAATTGTTGGCCAGAGTAGGGCAGTCAATAGGAGAAAAGGTTGACAATGCAGGGTGTGCTTCAAGATCGAAGCAAGACATTGTAATAGTTTCTCATTCTCTTCTGATTGATGAAAAGCAACAGAGGGGTTTTTCCCATGTGGGTTCCCCTGTAAATCATTGTGTTATTGTGGTGTTTTAATGGTTGCGTGTCATTTCATGTGTTTCTAAATTGTGATTTACATTCCACATAACAGTAGAGGAAATTTGTAATCTCTTGATTTCAATTTGATTTCATCAGTAGTACAAAATTTCTATTAATTTCTACATGACTAAGTTGCTGACAATCTGATGCATTTCTCTCTGTGAAAAGAGAAATTAATTTTTTCTTGGGCACATTCTACTGGTTATCCCATAATTGACCTAACTACATGGGAATAACTACAGGTTAGAGTATGGTTGTTCTTATCCATTAGGCCGAGAACATGCATGTTGAGCATTTCTCTTAGGTTTTGTACTTGGTGAATCAAAAGCTTTCTCATTGCAAAAGTTGTTGGCATATGAGATAATGCTTAAGGGTAGAGCATATAACACATATAGAGAGTGACATATTATATTTTTTCAATGATTATATGAAGTATTACAAGTATATACTTTACATTCACAGACTTGATATAGAAAGTGGAACATTAGAATTTTTGTTTGCAATATTATATAAAGAATTACAAATATATATTTTACATTCGTAGTCTTGATATTATTTATCTTAAATATGCCTAAGCTTCTTAGTTATTCCATGATGAAATGTGTAACTGCATCGAAAGGTATCCAAATACACATGGAATATGGAAGGAGTAGTAGGTGAAATCCTGGAAGCCCATTGTCCATGTCGTACATGAGAAATGAGAAAGGAGGTGTTTTTTTCTATCAAATTTGGCATACGAGAAGGGCTTCCCATATGCATTGCTATCTATAAATTCCTTCCATGCAGATTGTGTGTATATCAGATTTGGATTGTGTGTTTGCAAATTCCTTCCACATTGATAATTTGTATTGGAATAAAATTATTTTTATATTAAAAATTTATTTTATTTGTATTATGGAAACCATTTTATTTATTTTCCAAAGAAACCATTTTATTATATTAATTAGATTAAATTAATATTATTATTTTGAGATATTTTTTACGGTGTGATTATTCCTGAAGAACTATCTCAAAACAATATGAATCATTGGAGTTTGAACTTAGAGATAATATTATTATATGTTTTTTTTGCTGATTGAAAAACATTTGCATTCTGTTTATTTGAATGAAGATTTCTAATCCAGTTTATGGAATGCAGATTATCAATTTAATGAAAACTCTCCCATTTCATCATCAGATCGATAAATGTAGAGAAATGTTTTTTTGAGCAACGACATGGATTTTGTAGATTATCCTATTCCTTGAGCTCTTAAAACCGAGGAAGTTCCATAGATTATTAATGACTTTCGTGTTGCTTCGCTAAATGCTATCATGTAGCTAACTGTAATTCATATTTTGACATTTAGGCACAAACTCTATAGTCGTTACCGTAGTTGAGTAAAGTTTTACGAACCAATTTTATTTATTTATTTTAATTAATATTATATTTATTTTCCTCTCGTTAATATTAAATAGTTGTTTTATAAATAATTTTCGATTTAGAATATTATCAATCGAAATTCTTAGTTGTTATTAGTCTATGTTAATAACGTGTATTGAATAATATTTTATACTTTTCCATTTCAATATGTTATTTTGATTTTGGACATAATTTGTTTTTAATATTTTATTGGAAATTTATAGATATTTAGTTGTTTAATTAATAATTAATAATACTAATTGTGATACATTATTTTTGTTATCAATTAATATTATTAATTGCTATTATTTAATATTATACTTCTTATTAAATTATATATATATATATATATATATATATATATATATATATTATATATATATATATATATATATATATATATATATATATATATATAGATATATATATATAATAAGTTTATAGATATTTTCAAATCATTAACATGTATTTCAACTTTTTTATATTCAAAATTATTTGGCACTGTGCTAAATGCAACCCTTGTTTCATATAGACATGGAAATATTTTATTTATAATTGAGGGTAAGAATGAAATATTTTTACCATATCTCTTTTGTATTGGGTTGTAATATCAACAACCACTAAAGCAAGCACAATTAGAGTGGGACTATTTTTTACCATACTCTCAAGTAAAACAAACCAAATATGTATATTGTTTTTTATTTTGATTATAACCGACATTATTTTTTACTTTAAAGAATATTTTATTTTTATTTTAAAAGGAACACGTGTCAACTCCACATTGAGCACAAACAAAATTACACACCCCCCTCATATTGGGTTGTGGAATGGGCCTCTCTGCTCAATAATGGCTCACCTTCCTTAGAATCAGTCATCTTATTCTTTTTACAAAACTTGCCAAAAGGTTGACTACCTAAATATTTCTCATCCAATTTTTTTCCATCATGATATTAGGGGATTGGAGGGTTCATTTATTTGAGCTTAGCTAGTTGAATATTATGGTATGCTAGAGAGAAATGAGATAGGAATCAAGGACAAATGCCCCAACTAGTAGCTCAACTCATGAATATGGTGTAGCTTACTTAAGAAAACGAAAGGAAACTAAAAATGTCACTAGTAACCCCTTATCATGATTACAAAGCATAGAAATGAAATATGAGACAAGAAAAGTAAATTTAACATTCTTTGTACTCCTAAATTTACAAATAGCTTAAAAATTATGCAAATATAAAGGATTGATTAACCTTGTTGGCTTTAATTGATCAAACTAGAACAAAGATTGGATTGAACACAAAATGAGAGATGATGGGACATCTCGTTATGCCAGAAGAAGGCCAATCAATTCACGAAGGGTGGGGCAAAGTGATCAACTAGATATGGTATCCTCGAAATGAATGTAGGTAGGGCTTTGCTTATCCCTTACATATGTATGCACCAATATTTTCATTGTGGTGTAGGTGGAAATTCAAGAGCAAGTGGTATATGGACTAAGATTCCATGGAAGTAATGCTAGAATTATTTCTAGCATTACTTGATTTGGGGAAAATTACTAAGAAAATGTGTGCATTAACTAATATTTTGTTGGACAATGTGGGGCTATGCCTCTAGAAGAGGTCAAAAAAGACCTCAAACTTAAAATCCAGGCTAAAAAATGAAATGTGTGGAAAAACTACATGAATTTTCCAAATCCTCAGGCTAAAACATTGAAAATTTATTAGTTTATGTGCAAGACCAATAGTTAAATAAACTAATTACTATAGTCCTTCTATGTCAATGAAGGGAAGGGATTAATAAACTATTTGTTATCTATGTTAGTTAAATAAAGTAAATATTTAAATTATCATAATATTTTAATAATGCATAAATTATTATATATTTTCTATAGCTAATTAAAATTGTTAAGCTTGGAATATGCCTTAAAATGAATGTTTCCTGCTAAGAGTTCATCTTCCTCGGACGCAAGGAAATATGTTAACGACCCAAGACCCAAAGGCATCTGACAGGAGTGAAAGCCTACCTTGTTATAGAACACCAATGGGTAATTATAGGTGGTGTGGTTTTCCTTGAATAATTGTGATGAGTCAACCTACATTGGTGGATAACAACTAGTGATGGCTATCCTCAATGTTGGTTTGACAATTGAGTTATGGTAGGTTTTCCCACTGTATAAGGAAAATTGTTATATACAAAAGGGCATATGTTTTCTTTGAAAAAATGGTTTCCTAAAAAATATAAATGGACATAAAGCTTCTATACTTGGTTGGAACTCTTCTAGTTTTATATTATTTTTCTCATGCAGGTTTCAATTTTGGTTCTAGATTGATTTGAAATTTCAATTATGAAATATTCAATGAGATGTCAAATATTGATTTCAGGAAGAAAACATAAAGTCAAAATTATGTATTATCATACTTTTAAAAACTTCAATCCAAAAATCCACTTTCTCTACATGATTTGAGCTCTTTTGAGTAACCTATCATTAAGAGCGATGTCAACTATTATGAGAATTCATCTAATATCTATATAATGAATGAGGGAATAGGTTCCTTTAGTGATCAAAGTGAGATAAATGCATTTTCAATAGAAACTGGCCATAGAAATGTTGAAGGTTTTTCCTTGGGAGACGACACAATCTATTCGAAGAAAATTATAAAAGGCCAATGGGACAAAGGGAGATTACTATTCCAACTATAATGGATCTAAGAATTTCCATTTATTGAACCAATACCTCCAACAAATAAGAAACATAATTCATGAGAAGTTAGATGCATTATTTGTAGTTGGAAACTTGACAAGGCAATGGAGTTATAGATGAAGTTAGATAAAATAAAGAAGCTTATAGGAACATTATCGAATAATAAAATTGCAAATGACATGGAGAAATATTTTATCAGATTGAAATATTCTGAGAAGCATCAACATGTTAGGTATGAAGGTGGATATAGGAAAATATTTAGTAAGGGAAAACTCTAGAAAAATGGTGTAACCATCACATCTTTATTTGGAAAGACAATGGAAATAAATTTGGTATCCAAGGCAATGCAATTAAGCACCATATTTCACATCTTATGATAGATTATCCATATTACATGAAATATCTATCTTTTCTTCCCGTGTCAATATCTATCTTTTCTTCACATGTCAAAATTTTCATCTTCTCATTGGTCTACAATTAGTGGTTGGGAATGAGAAATATACCGCTCAAGCAAAAAATGATAATATGAAACATAATATTGTGAATGTTAGGTTTTTGTCAGTTTATTTAGATGAGGTTACAATTATTGATAAGAATTTATGGATACACATGATTATTTATATGTTTAATAACCATATTAAGTATTCTTATCAAGTTTTGGGTTCATAAAATGAGGGATAATTCTACAATTGAAAATATTTGTGAACTTGTTATTAATAGTTTGAATGAAACTAGTGGTATGGATAATTTAATGATTGCAAAAAATTTATTATACTTCATAGAAAATGGAACATCAAGAATGCAAGGACAAAGGAATGGATTTCTGTTAGACTATAATGATCGGCTTCACCTTATACAATTAATACTCATTGTATGGCTCCTAGGATGAATCTTGCATTTATATTAGTTAACAAGTTTTAGATCAATTTCAAAAACTGAAGATCTTGTATGTGAGGCTTATGCATACTTTTACCGTAGTCCCAAATAATTTTCAAAGTTCTAGCAATTTGCAGATTGTGTTACAAGAAAGCTACCGTGTTGATACAAGATGGATCTCATTTAAGGAAGTAGTCCAAAGACTATTTATAGAGGATCGATCCTTGGGAGGGGTGATGTATGAAACATTTATCTAGTGTAGACAAAGCTCAAGATATTCTCTTTTGACTAATTAGTATAGAGACACTATTAACATTGGACAAAATTTTTCCTATGTTATATGAAATGAGTGTCATTGTGAAAATGTCTCAAAGTCACATAATATTATATATATTGCATAATAACGAATTGCAAGAAAATTAGCATGCGTTACATTCGAATTATTTGTATACAATGCTAGTCTTTTATAGGTTCGTAGTTTACAAATTGAACTACGGCTGTCAAAATAGAATATACTAAAAAAATGGAGTTTGATGAAAAATGGATACCATGTATGGCAATACATGGGTATATGGTTCCCCTTCATTGTATTGGTAAGATAGAATGAATCACCAAATAGTGCCCAATGTCAAGAGGCCTATTTGACAATGTTATAATTTCAAAGAGACACAATTTGATGGAAACTCCAAAATAACTAGCATTAGAGATGAATCATTAGAGGACTTTTTTGAGGTATATCCTCAATATTAGAATGATCAACAATGGCAGACCTCTTTAAAAGATGAATTTATCCCAAAATTAAAAATTAGCGTGTCATCTTTGCTAGAAGGCCTAGATACTTGGAGAACATATTTGAGGTATTTTAGAATAATCAATCAACAAGTCCAATGCTTTGTTGAAATAATGTGGAAGAAATTTCATAATTTGGAGAATCCTCTAGAATATAATGCACAAGAATATGGGTTGTTTTAGGTGCTAGCCAAATAATAGATGTATGTTAAACCATGATTTTTGGGATCAGTGGAGGATGGGAGAATGTTTAATGCACTATCATTCTTGAAGTCAAAGTTGAGGAAGAATCTTGATAAACATATGGATACATGTTTGAGATTATATGTAACCAAGTATGACATTAATGATTTTCCTTATGAGATACCACTAGATCTTTGGCAATCAAATTGTGATAAAATGGGAGAAAATAGTATTACAAATTTATATAATGAACTTGATATGAAGATAATGTTTTAGAGGTTCATAATGGAATTCCATCTATTGAAGAACATGTTCTAAGATGTAAAAATTTAAGACCAAGATGAGAACTAAGAAATTGATATACCCCAATATTTCTAATGAATCCAATATACATGAGATGACTCTTATTTGGGTATAGGTGTTCTATTGGTAGTGCAAGAAATAGTGAATGGCATAACATAGTGATGTGATTCTTGTTATTTGATTAATGTCATTGTTTATCTATTTTTGGAGTAGGGTGGAAATTCTTTACAGTAGAAATATCAATATATGTCAATTTGAGGTTGCATTTTAAGTAAAATAGGTTATATGGTTTCTAATTTTCGTTGTAAAATTGAATCTAGATTTCCTTGGTGCAATTTATTTTAAGATTTCCAATTTGATATTTAACTATTAAATTATCTCTTTCTTGGCTTTCATAGGAAATCAAGTTGGAATTTGATGAAGGGAGGACCTATCTCTTCACATAGATAGTGTCCTAGTATTAAAGGATAAATAACTAATTTAACAAAACTTTGATTGTGCAAGAATGGGCTCATTCAAGTACATGAAATTACATTGATGTCTAGCTTTGATATTTAGGAAAGTTTTAATGGTTTTTTTGTTGCTTGCTTTTGGAGCATTTTTTCAAATTTAGAAGTTTAGGTTTCTTTTGGTGAAATGTTGCATTAGTCCCTTCAATGTTTTTAGTTCTCATTTGATGCTTAATTGTACCCTATATTGTAGCTTGAATAGTTTCACATGTTTTCCATTGATTCAAGGGTTTGGGTTAAAGTTAAGCACATTTGTTGAGTTAAAAAAAAATGTTCATCTTTTATCATGTTTATTTGAGAAACATAACATATTAGGCTTAGTATATGGATTTGGTTATGCTCTACAAACTCAATATGTTTTCCATAATTATTATTGTTATCCTAATATATTTTATGGTTCAAGGAAAGATGTTTTTATTTCCTTTCAATTTGGCATGACTTATGCGTCTTCAATTTTAGAATATACCATGCTTATGTTATATTTTGTTTAAAAAGACTTATTAGTACTCAAAAAGGGAAGTTAGCTTTGCATAACTAAGTGAAGTGGAAAAAGGTATATGCACTAGGTAGCATGTTCAGAATGTTAGTCATATGATACCTATTGGTAGAATACCAACATTCCTCTAATGAAATTATACTTTTGATGTCAAGACTACAAGAGCATTACATGTATCCTCTAGGATTCCATCTAAACTTATTAATTCCTTAATAAAATTTAGCCTTTGATTGTATCATAGTGTAAGACCTCAAGTGGTATTGGTTACTAACAAACCCTTGATCATAGAGCATGCAAAGAGAAACTTAAAAAAATATTATAAGTTGCATATTTCTACATTCAATAGGTGTACATGAATAGAGATAAAATCCATGAATCATTATTAGATAAAGAGGATCATCAATATTATGTTGACATTTTCTAAAATAAAATAAAATAAATGATGTTATATTTCATTTTTATGTTTTGTGAAAGGTAGTTAATTATCTTTCTCTTATATATATTATTAACTTTGATTGCACGTCATGTTAGAAAATGGGGAGATCCATGCTCAAAAGATTCAAATGTGGATGCATTAAAACCATCCCTTGAAGTTATTGAGCACAATGAGGCAGATGTTGTTGATCTCGCTATTTTATGTAGTGCTTCAAACAACTAGTTTGTTTATAGCTATATTTTTTATTGAGGGAGGTAGTTAGGCTATACATAATTTGTGAAAATCGATTGTATACCATGTGCAATAGGCTAAATGAGTTTCACAATTTGATTATGCGTTCAATTGTATATTGCAAACATTTTTGAAATCATCTCTACATTTGATTTATAAGCAAGTCAGGACTTAAAATGCAAGTAGTTGTGATGAGTAAAGTTAACAAATTAGCTAAGATTTTGTTTAAAAGGTGTTCTAGTGCAAGAGTACATGGAAAATGTGAAGTGAGTACAAAATCATCTAGATTATTTTACCAAGTCAACTTTCAACCAAGTTACTAGGCATTTACAATAGGAGAATGTCCTATAGTATTAGTCTAGCTTGAGAATTGTTTTTATGTGCTTTAAGACTGAATTGAAAATAGATCTTATAAGTAGAATATAATATGAATGTTGATGTATTATGTGTTTTAAGCATAAATTGAAAAATGATCTTATGTAGTTTTTGTTCAAACCAATATTCATTTTCTTCACGAGTCATTAATTTAGAGACTTAATAACACCATTGCATGTCCAAAATCAATGATTTTCGCTAGGATAGGCCAACCTATGTTATTGAGCTAATCATTCTTTTTTCTATGCTAGCATATTGTTAAAAAGGTTTTCTTTTACATATTTTATTTCCTAATGCTCCTATTTTTTATATGAATTACACATGTCATGTCTAATAACCCAATGGTCATCTCATCTATGCATAACCAAGAATGTGATACATTATTCCAAATTGCATTTATTATAACCAAAAATTTAATTTACAATTTTGAGATCTAAATTTATACCCACCAAAGGATTTTATGGTCTCATTTTTACCCAATAGTTAACATTTAGGCTCAGTGGTTGTTTTTGTGCCCTATAATTCAAAGTCCTAATCTATGCCCAATATCTATTATAAATTTATCCATCTTTTAATTTTTTATAAGATAAAAAATATATAATGAATAAAAGTGATATCTCTTCGTTGGAAAGGGGTATTTTTTGGGTACAAATTGATGGTTAGAGAGGAAGTCATATGTGGAATGTGACCTATCAATATTCATATACTTTTGGACTAACTGATGAATAGAATTATGTTCCTTCCTATTTAGGGACATCACATGATGAACTTTCATTTTTGTTTTTCATGAGAAACATCTTTATATTCCATATGAGAAATATAAATTGTTCGATCCTTAAGGGAATGCTTAGACAACAAAACTTGGAGCCATTACAAGAAATAATCATTATGAGATCAACATGTCACATGTAGGAACACAACATGTGTGGGGAGGATAACAACACTTCTCCCAACCACCCAAGCTAAATCTAACTGACATATCCTATGATAAATTTGTTTGAAGAGTCTGTTTTAATCAATGAATCAATAATATAGAATGGTAAAATGTCATCAAAATTGGTAGATGAATATGCAAGTGTATAATAAGAACTCTAACAAACACAACTCTTGATGTGTGTGATATTGTATGGAGGATAGACAAATTATGTTTCTTTTTCCAAACATGTAAAAGCAAGTATAGTACAATTTACCTAGATATATTTTCTTTTTATTATATATTATTTTATATTTATCAAAAAATTCACTAAGACTTTACAATATTTATTAGTTTAGTAAAATACTTTAAAATGTTTTATAATTTAGTAAAAGGCTTTCTAATATTTTATAATTTAATGAAAGATTCACGAAGATTTTACAAGATTATGTAATTTCAGTCAAAAGTTCTCCAAAAAATTATATATAGATGTTATATTATTGATAAAATAGCCTTCAAACTTTCCTATGTATAATCAAGATTTGCCCATCTATTATGCATATAATTTTGGGGGGATTCTTGAAATTTTACTTGCATAATTTTGGATTTTTGTTAGAATAAACATCTCTAATCATGGTCGATTAGTAAACCAAGCTTTTTGTGATTAATGATAAATAATATTATGAATTATCCTATATAGAATGATGATGATGATTACATTTATTGATCAAAAACATACATAAAAATGTCACATGTTTGGGCAAATAAACCATTTTAATTATTATCAAGCTTGAAAATTTAAAACACATTCCTTCTATAGGTCTTGTAATGTGGTTAGGGTCATGTGAACAACACATTGAGTCCAATATCCATGGGTTACGGCCTAAATGCATAATTTTCATATCCAATGCATGATTTTGGTCATGTTACAACAAAATCTCACACTTCTCGAGATAAATTCCAAAAGCTCAAGTGAAACCAACTACACCTCAAAAGGGACCAGTGTCACCTCATCAACCCTTTTCTCTCTTCTAGCCAACCCTCCTCTAGCTCAAAGGGGGTTCTCCCTAGGGTGGGATTGCTAAGGTTTAGAAATTTCAAGACTTTAGTTCAAAGGGAAGCTCCCTAAACACACACAATCAAGGGATTACCAAATGATTTTGGAGAGGAAACCCTAGAAAAATGGTTCAAAATAATTCAAAGGAAAAATGGATGTTGGAGGATAAAAGATCAGTGCCTTAGCTTGCTAATATATTATAGGGCCATATGGGGTCAAGGAACAACAATCTTGAAAGACTTGGAGTAGATACAAGACTCAAGAGTAATGAGGGCAAGTAAACCAACTTATCCTAGGGTTTTGAATCAAGGCTCTCAATTTCCACAAATATTTAAGGGAAGGAGCTAACCTACTACTTCTTCAAAGACTTGGAGGGAGGGATAGTTTAATAAGGGTCATGAATAAAATATCATGCTTACTTGCTTAATACATGATTCATCCACCCAATAAAACATAAAACAAAGATAAACTAAGTTAACCAACTTTATTTACCATTCATTCATCCAAGCTTCACCATAAATCACCATCAAAATATATCAAAACCCACATAAACAAAGTCCCCAAGAAAGTCACTCAATTCATGCATCCATAGCCAAATTATAAGAGAAAAAAAAAGTGCATAAATTTTAGGCTTGCTAAGGGATTTCTCCCTCAATCCAACTACAGTATGAGAGGAAGAGTGCCTCTATATATAGAAGAGGTGATCAACTTCCCACAAAATAAAATATTAATTTTCTAGACAAAAATCCTCTAATCTATTCTATGGATGGGAAAATGGCTCTCTTCATTTAATAATTAATCTAAAAATATTTAAAATAAAGGAAATGATGCCATATGTACAAATATCAAGGAGCATGAGCCCTCAAAAATTATCATTCTCCCTAAAAAAAGTTAAAAGAAGGGGATTTTGGTGTAGTATCCAACCTCCCAAGGGCATTCAACCATGTATTTTCTTTAAACTTTCTCATCAAAAGCCTCCAAAGTGGGCACACAAGCACACACTCTCTTTCCCATCAAAAGCCTCCAAAGTGAGCACACAAGAACACACTCTCTTTCCCATAAAGAGCCTCCAAACTGGGCACACAAGCACAAAATCTTCTTCTATGGTGACCAAATAGACTCCAAGATGCATATGTAACTCCTATGTCATCATATAAGTGGACACAAATCCAATTCCCTTGATGTCCATGACATCATATGGAAAGGGACACTATATTAATAGGATATTTCTTGTTGTACAGAGAACCATTCCAAGTGGCATATTTCCTTCATCAAACCCCATCAAATTATTTAAGAGTATGTTAACTTCATATCACTTGTATAAGTCAACCTAGCTACCAAATTGTGATTGTAATTTGATGTTTTCCCTTTAAATTATGATTTTAATTTGAAGTTTTCCCTTTAAATAAAGGTTAACCCTATCTATACTTATTTCCAAGTGAATACACACATAGAGAGAGTTCCAAGTGAATACACACATAGAGAGAGAGCACTTAATGTAACATTCCTCTTCAACATACCCATTAAATACAGGTAAACCCAATCTATACTTATTTTCAAATGAATACACACATATTGACAAAGAGAGAGAGCACTTAACGTAACATTCCTCTTCAACATATTCATAGAGAGAGAGCACTTAACATATTTAGAGAGAGAGCATTCAGCATACAATTCCTCTTCAACTTGCAGCGTGTTGGGCACTTTGTAGGATCGCACTTCAAACTTAAAACAAATACCATTATAACCTTCCCAAATTCATTAGAATAGTTTTTTTGTCACATTGTACAATAAGTTTTGATCACTGTTATTTTAAGAGATGATGGAATATGAATAAATTACAAGGAAATCAAGACTGAGTGCTTTCTCGCAGAAAATTAGTGGTTGATCTATGTTTTGTACATATTCTTCATAGTTATAGAGTCATAACATCGTATATTGACTTATCTGAAATCATGTTTTTATTGATATTATTCCTCATGCCATTTTATTGACATTATTCCTCATGCCATTTTAGACCTTGCAAGGATTATTGATAAGTCTTGTTGCCATGTATGTTAATATTGTGTTGTTTTTCCACCATTTTTAAATTATACTATTACTATGTTGATAAGTGTGTCTATTTCAGAATTAGGTTTCCATAATTTTAATTTATTTATGTGAAAAAGGATAAATAGATTATGGGCATTTAACCTCAAAAAATATCTAGGAAATATTTGTAGTCATATGGACACATCAAAAGTTCATATTAATAATTAATTATAAGCTTCTTCAAAGATTAATATGAAATTTTTAATTGATGTGACATGAGAGGAGCGAAAAAGGTTGGAGGACGAAGAGCTAGGGTTTCAAGCTTCTGCAAGCATTGAACTCCATGGAGGGGCGCAAAGGGGGGAGCTCCACTCCCTCCTACAGTCAGGCCATGGCCAGCCAAGGTAAGAAACAGATAGAAACTGCTAGAGGTCCTTCAGGAGAAGGGAAAAGGAACATTGAAGAGGAACAGGATTTAATCAAAACAAGGAGGGACAACAGGACAAAAGAAAATGAGGAAGAAGACAAGAAACAGGAAGAAGAAAACAAAATGCAAAAGGAGCCATGTAAACCCAAGGTTGAGGTCACACCTAGAGTAGTTTTAAATTATCCTGCTCTACAGGCACACAGGGACCACATGCGAACCTATGTTATCATTTGTAAAGGCCACAGAAAAGGCATTACAAGTGTAGATTAAATACCACTCGAAGCCAAAAGGAGGCACATACCTACATCTTGGGTCAAAGGGTTTCTTCACTGTGGTCTTTACAAATATTGAGGATAAAGATAGGGTGTTTGAAGGAGGACCCTACTTCTATGCAGCTGCAGACCTCTACATGCAGCCTTAGATGATGAATTTTGTCCCGGAGCATGAGACTTTCACTTTGGTCCCGGTCTCGATAAGACTATATTCCCTACCTCTTTATTACTGGCAAACTAAATCATTATCTTCCATAGGAAACAAATTAGGGTGTCTAGTCAAAGCATCTGAGGCCACCAGAAGGGGAAAATATACTTCCTTTGCACGAATATGTGTGGAGATAGATCTCTTTGGAGCTCTACCAAATGAGGTCATCCTGGAAGTTTTTGATGAAGAATGGGTGCAAACAATAGATTATGAACATATTCCTTTTAGATGTCGTAGGTTTCATGAGCATGGGAACCTATTTAGAGACTGCCCTCTCAGTAAAATAGAGAATAAAAGTAAAGCTACCACAGTGAAAGACACTGAAAAATTTCACAAAGTGGGATATAGAGGAAAGGGGGCAAAAGGGGACCAAATAAACATCAAACAGAAGGGAAACAGGCTAGTCTGAACAGGTTCCAAGTACTAGAAGAAGAGGAGGAGATAAGAAAGGTAGATAAGGTAATGGAAGGCAGCCCAGGGGAGAAGGAGAAAGAAGAAAATAGTCGGCAAATACAGGATATTAATAAATAGAAAGAGACTATGCTGAGTGATGGAGAACTGGAAATGGACCAAGAAATGACCCAGAGTGAGGTGGAAATGGAGTATCATGAATTGCAGGATATTCTTGATAGAGAACACCTAGATCTCGAAGGGTTCTTGAAACAGGGGACCATGGGAGGGGTAGACTCACTACCTCAAGAAGAGTTCAACAGAGTACAACAGCTGTTCTTATGGAAAACTCAGGTTAAAGGGTTGGAAAGGCAAATAAACAACGAAAGGCAAGGCAACGAAGGTGTGAAAACTATGAAAACCACACCAGGATTAGCTCCTAGAAATCCAGGAAAGAAAAGAGGCAAAAAAAGCAGAATGAGTTATTGATGGAATGTGGAAAGCTAATGATAGATTCAGTTAAGATGAAAGACCTAACCAGCTACTCCTTTACAAATATTTCATAATGAAGTTCACATCTTGGAATATCAGAGGTCTAGGTAGAAAAAGAAAACAAAGAATACTTAGCAATAGAATGAAAC
The DNA here is from genome assembly GCA_000404065.3 of Pinus taeda. Taxonomy (NCBI): domain Eukaryota; kingdom Viridiplantae; phylum Streptophyta; class Pinopsida; order Pinales; family Pinaceae; genus Pinus; species Pinus taeda. The sequence goes on along the minus strand of APFE031104229.1, from coordinate 40,915 downwards.
AAGAAGCTCCGGATATGATCTTTATCCAAGAAACTAAATGTTCCATTCAAAAAATAAAAGAAAGACACAACAAATGGCTCAATAATTATGAGTTTCTAGAAGTCAAAGCAGGTAAAACAGCAGGAGGCATACTCACTCTTTAGAACCCCCAAAAGATTGGCATAATAGATGCTGAGGCATCTAGGAATTATTTATCAGTGGTTATTCAGCCTGTGGGAGATAGGGAGACTTATCTGGTACAAATGTTTATGGCCCGCAAAGACCAGATGATAAACTCAGGTTTCTAGATTCTCTTGTGGAACTAAGAGATAGACATGAAAGAGTACCATGGATCATGGGTGGGGACTTCAACATGATCAAATCACTTTTGGAGAAAAGGGGGGAACCAAAACTTTAAACAAAGACTCTATAACATTTCAAACTTTTATAGAAAATATGAAGCTAGTTGACACTGATATGAGTAATGGCCTCTTTACATGGAACAGTAAGAGAGGAGGAGAGTCTCAAGTAGCCTCAAATTTAGACAAATTCATAATCTCAAAGGACCTTATGCTCACTGACAAGGAAATGATAGTGAGAATTCTCCCCTTTGGAGGCTCGGACCATTGGCTTGTACAACTTGAGGTTCAAGGCATTGGCACCCCCAAGAATAGACCTTTTAGATTTGAGAATATCTAGCTCACCCACCCAGATTTTATCAGAAACATTGCAAAATGGTGGACAGAAGATCTACATATTCAAGGTACAAGAATGTTTTTGCTACATAAAAGACTCAAACACATCAAGATCAGACTCAAAGATTGGAACAAGAATGAATTTGGAAATATTTTTGAAGCGAAAAAAGTTGTTGAAGATAAAATGCAAGAACTCAATCAAGCCCTTATCACAGATGGATTTTATAGAGTCAGAAATGATCAAGTCACCAAACATCATCAAGACTGGGAGAACTTATGTAAACAAGAGGAAATATTTTGGAGACAAAAATCTAGAGTTCAATGGCTAAAAGAAGGGGAGCGAAACACTAAATTTTTCCACAGATCCACCATGGAGAACATATCTCATAATAGGATCTCTTCGATCAAGGACGCAGGAGGTCATCTACTCAATACCCATGAAGATATAGAAACTGTGTTAGTTCAGCACTTTCGAGGTATAGCAGAGAAGACCATTTCAGACAAAGCTCATTTTATCAAGGACTTAAAAAGGAATATACCTAGGCTAGTAATGAGAGAGCCTAATTTCAATCTCAATAGGCCAGTGACTGAAGAGGAGGTTAGTGAGGTCATCAAAGAAATGCAGAATGGTAAAGTGTCATGCCCTGATGGTTTCAATGTGGATTTCTTTAAAGATTGTTGGAACATTGTTAAACAAGATATTATGAATGTGGTAAAGGACTCCAAGATGAATAGAACCATTTTGAGGGTGCACAATACTTCCTTCATCTCCTTGATCCCCAAACAAGACAATGCTCAGACTCCAGATAGGTTTAGACCCATAGCTTTATGCAATGTGATGTACAAGATAATATCCAAATTTATTGCCAATAGACTCAAACCCCTTCTTCCTACTATAGTTTCTATGGAGCAATCAGGTTATGTGGAGGGTAGACAAATCCTCAATAATATCATTCAAGTGCATGAGGTGGTGCATTCATTGTTAAGCAATAGGAAGGCGGGAATGATTATGCAACTGGACCTAGCCAAAGCTTATGATAAGTTGAATTGAACCTATATTAGGAAGGTCCTTCTACCCTTTGGATTTGACCATAACTGGGTAATATGGGTTATGGCCCTGGTAAATTCTTCTAGCTTTTCAATTTTGGTTAATGGTTCTCCTTCCAAGACTTTTACTCCTTCAAGAGGCCTTAGGTAGGGAGATCCACTCTCTCCCTTTCTCTTTATCCTCATGATGGAAGGACTTGGTCGGTCTATCAAGCATGCAAAAAAAGTGGGTAACATCAAGGGTCTCCAACTCTCTGAGACTGGATAGGCTTTGACCCATCAACAATTTGTTAATGACACTATGATGTGGGGTATCCCCACAGTCAAAGAAGTACTACTTATAAACAAATCCTGTGTGACTTTGCCATGGCTACAAGTAGGGAGGTAAATCTCTCCAAATCTAAGATTTTTTTCTTTAATACTAATATCGCTATCAAGAGGAATATCTCCAGAATTCTGGGCTTTCAAAGGGATGTCCTTCCTTCCAAATACTTGGGAGTTCCTCTAACTGATAAACCTTTGCACAAGAGCATTTGGGAGCCAGTGATTACTAAGATGCAGGATAAAACCCAGAAATGGACTATTAGATCTTTATACTTGGCAGGCCGGTTGGTGCTTACAAAATTTGTACTTCAATCAATCCCCGTCTTCATGCTTTCAGCCCTTCCAACTCCAAAAGGAGTTTTGCAACAATTTAGAACCATTCAAAGAGACTTTCTTTGGGGTAAGGGGGAGGAGAGAAAGAAATGGGCCTTAGTAGCCTGGGATAAGATTTGCAAACTTAAAAACCATGGAGGTCTTGGATTGGATGATCTGGAAGTACTATGCAAAGTCTCAGGGGCAAAATTATGGTGGTGTTGGGTAAAAGATCCAAAGGCTCGGTGGGCTAGTATTTGGAAAGAAAATACGCCAGCACTTGGCAAAATAATGAGCACATAAGGATGACTGGCATCATAAAAGGCTCCTAAATCTGGAATAAAGCCTGGGAGAATAGAGGCTTAGTGCAAAAAAAATGCTTCTGGGAGGGAGATCTTGCTTTGTTTTGGGAGGATAAATGGCAACAAGAACCTACACTGTTAAGAGAGGAATTTTTTGACCTCAAGAATGAAACTGATACCAAAGGGTTACTTAGGGTAAAATATTTTTGGGATCAAACCAATAGTGAAGGAAAATGGAGAACCTGGAAGAATATAGAATACAGGGATGATAACCCCTTGAAAGAAAAAGCTGATGCACTTCTGACAATGTTGGACCAAAGGAAAATTCTAGTTTCAGAGGGGCATGACCAACTTAGATGGGGCAACAATAATGAAGGTACCTTCAATCTTAAGGAGGCAAAACGCATAATCCTAGAGCTGGATTCCAATGCACCGGATAGGGTTTGGCAGAACCTATGGAGGCATCAAGGATGGATGAAGATCAAACTCTTCATGTGGCTGGTACATCATAAGAAAATTCTGACTTGGGAAAACATTCGGAAGAGGGGTGTTCCGGGACCTTCTAGATGCCAGATCTGTGGAGACCAAGAGGAAACAATGGAGCACCTTCTCAATAATTTTATTTTCACCTCCAGGTTGTGGGATACTTTTGCCAGAATTTTCCAACAGACAGATAAGGACAAAGGAAGCATTATCAATACCCTAAATAACTAGAGACGAAACTTCTCTGATTATGAATTTCTTCGTTCATCTTGGGCTTTAACTCCAAGCTTCATAATATGAAATGTCTGGAAAGAAAGGAACAACAGAATCTTCAAAAATGAAAAAAGTTCCTCCCAACGCATTATTGAGCAGATCTTAAGACAACTTAAGGAGACGGTAGGTACTTTAGTGCGAACTTCCCCAAAGAATCCACCATCAGAAGCTGAAATGCAGATACTTCTTCAGTTGGGTATGTAGGGGCTTATACCACAGGGCATGGATAGGAAGGTGATGAAACTGGACAATAAGCCAGATTACTGGCATCCTCCCCCTCAGGGTTTTTTGAAATGCAACATTGATGGGGCCTCAAAAGGTAACCCGGGTATTTGTGGTTTTGGAGGGGTGTTAAGGGATGAAAATGGTTGCATCCTTTTTATTTTCCATTGCCATTTGGGAAGAGCTACAAATAATATGGTGGAGTTAATGGCACTTGAGCAATGTTTAGAATTCCTAAAGCAGGATGATTACTAGAATATAGTAATAAAAGTTGATTCTGAGTTAATCATTAACTCGGTCAAGAGAATCTGCTGTGGCACAGAGCTAGAAAAAGTCTCAAGACGCTGGAGGTTGCTTCAGGTATTTCAAAAGATTCAATTTCACCTTTTGTGTTTACGAACCGTGAGTTTTACTCATGTGCGAATGATGGCAAATAAATTGGCGGACATTCTAGCCAATCAAGGGGTGATCTATACCAAAAGTAGGGTCAAGTTGAGTTGGCAAGAGATGCCTCAGAATAGATTGAGGGAGCATTGTCTCGACCAGGCAGATGAGGACAAAACGTTATTTCGAAACAGAGCCATAGAGACGGGGTCTAGTTGATTTGGATTCATTATTAAGTGTTATTTCAGAAGTGATGTCACATTTGTGATGTAGGTCTCTGTCGGCCTCCTTAACCCAAGTAAGTGCAAACCCATAAGTCTCAGGTAGAAGTTGCTCGGTAGACGGTGTTTCTCAAATGGACGGATGGATGGATGGATTTTCATCTTCCTTTAGTTCTTGCACCTGAGGAGATGGGATGGTGTGAGGGGCCGAAGTCCAAGCTTTCTCAGCAAACTCAAAACCCCCGCATTACTTCCTGTGGTGTTAATACCGCCCTCGATGTGGCTTTTGGTTTCCTGCATGCCCTTTAAGCCGGGAGCACTATTTCGGAGTTAGGAGCGATTCCACTCACCACGCAACACATGGCCAAGGTTGGGGAGATAATACTGCCCTCATCGCGCAGTAATTCTCTATGCGTTTGGCCCATGCGATATGATCCTCTGCCGTTGGATCAGGCGAGGAGAATCAATGGTCAAGGATAAGGGTGCATGTTGGTGGGTCCAGGTCATTTATCATGCGGTAATTCTCCGTGCTTTTAATTCTTGCGATACTATCCTCCATCGTTGGATCAGGCAAGGAGAATCAACGGTCAGGGAAAAGCGTGCATGTTGGTGGGTCCAGGTCTTTTATTGTGCATGATGGTGGGTCCGGGTCTTTTGACCTTTTACGAATTGTTTATTTAAGATTTGAGTTACTATGAGTCTATTGTTTGGATTTTTAGGACCTATTTGGTGGAATTGTATTTTGGTGAGTGTTTTACCTAGGGATAAAAGGTTTAACCTGCGGCTGGTTGTATTTACGTAATTTTACCCTTTGAACATTTTGAATAGAAGGCACGACTCTTGCATTAGCCAAAAAAAAAAAATATGAAATTTTTTATTAAAATAAAATACCTAACCTTACATGTCCCCTTCTAATTGAGGTTCAAAAAATATAATAAATATTTCACCTTTCCTGAATAACTATTTAGCTAGAAAGACTCATGCTCATGCCCACATATCTAAATCCCAATTCCGGTTGAAGCCCAGACTTCCTGGCCTTATAATGACTTATTGGCATATATGATAAGTGGTTTGGTACCATATAACATCCGAATGTATATGGTAATATTTTGTATCATAAGGTTGATATGCTCGAGAGAATTCCAACAATAATAAACTAGAGAGTCAAATTAAACACAAGCCAAAAAAACTAACTACTACAATAGTTAAAATTAATATAAACATTAAAAACATCAAATAAGTTACTATAAAATAATAATGAATTTATATTAATATATCTATGAATTAGAATTAAAAGAGTCACACACACTCCATTAGATTGAGACTATGCCAAGATAGTCTCAAGAATTATTTATCTATTTTTTAATCTTATTTTCTTGACATAATATCTATATAGACATAGTCTCAATCTAACTAGAGTTAGTCTCAAATATTATTTATCTATATTTTAATCTTCTTTTATTGACATAATATCTATATATAAATATTATGTCAATAAAGAAGATTAAAAAATAGATAAATAATTCTTGAGACTATCTTGACATAGTCTCAATATAATGGGAGTGTGTGTGACTTTTTATTTTCTAATTCATAGATATATAGGAATTAAAAGAAAGAAAGAAATTATTTTTAACGTTCACGAGGCTAAAGATAGCCTAAGGGACAGATTGCTTCTTCATTTGCTTGATGTATTCGACCCTTTTTCTATGAAGCTTCAAAATAAATGCTCCCAGCTTCTCAAAAAACCTCTCGCCAAATAGACTATCCCAAGAGCTAGCTGCCAACATATCTGCATAACTTTCCCTATTGTCTTTGAAGCCCTCACATTCTAAAATGAAATGATTGTCTGTTTCCATTTTTTTGGAAGAACAAAAAATGCATACTCTTTCCTCCCACACTTCCTTTGGCCTCTTCCAGCACCCTGTTTCACAACGGAGTTGATGAAGAAGGTAGAACAAGAAAAAGGCACTGTAATTTAACCCAAATTTTAAAAAGATTGTTTTTAGTTCGTTTAACAACTTAATGTGTTGTTTATTCTATGTAGGATAAATCCTTACCATTCACATAATAATTGTTGATAATTAAATTAGAATTGTAGAAGTCCTATACCAAAATATACATGCCTATCGACATAATTATTAATATATCCTTATATTTCATTTCACCCTATTTCCATCTATACCACATCTTTACCACTCTTGTATTAGAGTTTTGTCGCCTAGAAATGTCTTGGAAACGTCTGGTCTTGTTTTACTTTAGGGTAGTCCTTAACTTATTTAGATTTCTCAATTTAGAATTAATGCAAGGTAAGTTGTAGTTGAAGTTTCCAATGATTTTATTTGGGTGGATAACACTATATCCACCAAAAGTGTAACATCACCTGATAATTCTCCTTTGCATTTGAACTAGGAGAGCCATGGGGTGCTTGATCTTTGTGTTCCATCATTGCTAAACATTTTTCTTAAGTATATCGTAGGCTCCTCGTGAGGTGTTTTGTATAATTTCATCTTATGCCTTGATATAGTGAAAGTATTCTCCTCTCCGAATAGATGTAATTTGACCTGAAATGTTCACCATTGGTCCTATCATTCAAAAGAATATGACGGCATCGTTTGTTACCTTTGGATCAGTTTCTTTTCAAGAAATGAAGCAAAGACTTTCTTTCATCTTTAAAAATGCTCTCGATTTCATCCCACACCTAAGAAGTCACATAACCAACAATAAGAATGTTATATGTAAAGTGGTAGTGAGACCTAAATGTAACTAGCTTCTCTAAATTTTTAAGTAGGTCTCTGATAGCTATGGATGTGAATGCTAAAGGTTGTACCTCAACCTTAAAATTGTCAACTAAGTCACAAAATTAGGCTTTTAAAAATGTGATATCCATCTTTCTAATCATTAAGAACATCCTTAATGTTCATGGCTTTGTAAAATGTAATAAAAAATTCAAAAGCAATCCCATGCAAACCAAGGGGTAATAAGTCACAAAAAGTCTTTGACATCCAACATATAATACCTTTATTGCTAAAAAGCTTCACTTGAAAAGCTTATACATATGCCATGGTTCATAGCCTTCACTTGCTTCTCTGAAGGACTCATTCAAGGCCTTTGTTTTTTTCTAAAAAATAAAATAAGAATAATGAATAATATAATTATGCTTTGACATTATATATGTGTGTGTGTGTGTGTGGTGTGTGTGTGTGTGTGTGTGTGTGTGTGTGTATAGATATATATGTTAGGTTTAGTTTAGGTGGTTGGAAGGAATGATTAGTATACTCCCTACCTAGACTTAGTTTTTTAAAGTGGCATGTTGACATCTTATTCGGTATATTGTTGTAATGGCTTTGTGCCCTTTTATTGACTAGCATTGTGCCCTAAAGATTCTCAAGTTTACCATAAGTACATCTCAAAATTAGGGGAAGTACTTGGATTTTCCTTAGGCAATGTAACATTGAAAATGCACACACACACACATATTTCATACGTTAATATACCATATATATGTTATATTAACATAAAATTAATCAAAGTTAAGCTCTATTCCTAAACAATCCTTACCCCTCCAACTAGTGAACCTATTTTGATATATAACCAACTAAACTAGTTCAATTCATGAAGAGGAGACCACCTACATCAAGAAGAAGACTACCTCATAAGGAAGAACCCACAGTACTTGAGCCATATATGACTAATTAACCAATTTTAATAGAGATATTGTTGAACTCGTTAAAGTTGTCAAGAGAAACCCACATGTGCTAAGAACTAGCTTATGCAATGACATAAATGATACCTAAACTAATTTCCTTGATGGAGTAAGGCCACCCAATTTTGGCATAATCTCAAATATTGCATTCCTTTACCAAATTTATTTAATTTTTTTCTTGAAATCATGGCCATTGGCATGCATCACTACAAAAATAAGATCATTTGGGTTTCAGATAAATGGATTGTTTTATATGTGCTTGTACTTTCTACCAATAGAGAAATGTTTGGCTTTGTTTGTAAGTTATTTGCTTGTATAAATTTTTCTAGTAAGATTTGGGTATTTAGTCATTGTATAAAACAAATTTTCCTTGAATCCTATTAGTACAAATAAAGTCTGCTTCTATATAGATCTAGGATGAATCCCTAAAATGAAAATCATTATCCTTATAATTTAATTGGTTCATAGCCCCAAGAGTTAGCTCAATCGGTCAAATCAGTGCCTCGCCAATCGAGAGGTCACAGGTTCAATTCCCGAAATATCTTGGGGTCAGGTCAGTAAATAGGCCAAGGGGTGTGATCCCCTTCGAGGTCGATCTACCCTAGTGTTGTACCGTGGACGTAGCAGCTACCCAGTGACCATGGGTATCCGTGAACCACATGTGAAAAAAAAAAAAAAAAAAAAAAAAAAAAAAAAAAAAGATAATTGGTTTTGTATGTAATATATTCAACAAGAATTTGATTAATTAATATCCAAATCATAACCTTTGTTAATTTAGTTATAAATTCTATGCACCTTGAGAAGTTCAACTTACTCACTACCTAAAATTTAGATGCTTTTAAATAAAGGAAAGACCCTTGGATGAACTTTCCCCCTTACATAACTACATATTCTCTAAAAATGCACAATTGTAAATCCTAAATTGGACTTCAAAATATAGTTGGATATGTAAACAACAATTACCATAGACCAATGGTCCCAAAAGATGATAAAAATTATTCATTCATTTAGAAATGTCAAGACCCAGAGTGGGCACAACTTCATATATAATGAATGGCTGCTCCATAAGACCTACGTTGTTGATATCAAGATTCAAATTTTTCATTAAAGATCTGGAAATCCCTTTTATATTTTGTGGTTATATTATATAAATGTAGGATTATGTATAAATAAGTACAAAATGAGAATAAAAAAGTTGTTAAAGTCTATGTTAAATTAACATAGATGGTTTAAATAGCTTGTTTAATTAATAATGAAGAATCAACCTTATAGATTTGGTACTAAGAATTGTTTACTGAATGAAACATCAATTGTGTCACCATCAAACACAAAAGGTAAAAAATAAAGCTAAGAAGGGTTCTCATCCACTTCAATTCATAACATGAGGAAATACCCACAATACAAAATTTGTATTGGAGTATAAGCGCATTTATTGTTCAAATATGAATACTCTTCTACACTGTAAGTCTTCTCTTAACCTCAAGGTTGTGAAGGGTGATATTGGGATTGCATATCATGGTAAATTATTGATCATACAACATTTAATACTTTAATGGATTTTAAATTACATACCCATGTAAAAATTGATTTGGGAAAATATTTGTATTCACTAGGAACAAAATCTATGGTACCCATGTCATTTTTTGAGTGTACATTATTATAAGTAGACATCTCAAAGATGAGGTAAAATCATCATCATATCCTCCATGGTGATATTCAAAATGCATACATTTATCAAAGCTACCACCACATTAAAGAGGGTTGTGATGATGGAGAGAGACCGTCCCCACTAACATTTTATGAAGATGATCATTGATCATCACCAAAATTGGAAGACATAAAACTATATATATATTAAGGAATCATGGATTTACATGTTGCTTAATTAATCATTAGAGGATTTCATGCATGCTATGTACCTTTATAGAAATCATATCACCCCTTATTACAAGAATCTGGTCAATGTTTAAGAATTAAAAACAATTGAATATGTTTTTTAGACATAAACTAATTATAGGATATTATATAATTAAAAATAATGTGGCCTCATGGAGTTGCAGTAGATCCTATACAAGTTTGAGAAGAATTGCTCCAAAAAAATACTTCACAATTGATTGTTTCCTTTTATGATAAGGAGATATTATATCTTCTTCTTGAGTGCTTAAGTGTCAAATCTAATGATTATATTTTGAATCAGTATTCTCTATGGATTGATCTTGTAGATTAGTGAGGAAAATTTTCCTCAAGGTTTGATGAGATTCTTCATTTTGTCATCTTTATATTGCATTTGTTTAACATTTTTTTTGTATAATAATGAACCTATTTGCATTGGTGCAAATTTTTCCTTGGGAACTCTTGAGTTTAGTGAATTATATATATATATATATATATATATATATATTATATATAATATATATATATATCAATTTTTAATTACATGTCCCAAAATAGTGTAAAACTTTACGGGAAAGTTAAAATGATACTCATAGAGCTGTTATATGGATTCCAACTAGTTAGTAAATTTGATCATATAACTTCTCTTGTTAATTAATCTCTGATAGGGATAAGTATGAAAAAAAAAAACTTATACTTCCTTTGCATAACTAGAGGGAAACAACAAAATATCATTTAGTAAAAAAAAAACTACATGGAAGGAATTATAATTATGCATTTGAATCTAACAAAGTTTGTCATGATTGCAGAAATATGTATTAAGGTATTTGATCAATTCAACAATAAATGTGAACCAATTGTATTTAGTGTGTTTTTTCCAATATCCATAATGTATGTAATAACCTTTGAATAAACATCGTAACTTTCTTGACTTATGAGTAAGGTTAACAAACATAATATTTGATTTTTATTTTGTGTCCATGTGATATGTTTATTCATGTTTTAAACCATTTGAATTATAAATTTTTGTCTCTTCCATGAAGCTTTCTATCCAATCTATACATTTCAAATCGCAAGCATGACTACCAATAGTATTGACTAAGTTGACATCAGTATCAATCATTCATTCCAACCTCAAGGCTTTCACATAGAATCCATTTTGAAGGTATTTGATTCATTTGTGCCAAAAACATTGAAATGATATATTTAAGGCATTATCAAAAGATTATCCATGTAAGTGGATTGCACTATTGTTTCTTCCTTTTGCAGAATATTTCACCTTTCTTTATATTCATGGTACATTCCAAAAATTGATACCCCAATTCTTCCAAGTTAGGCTTATCAAACTTTTCAATTTCATTATATGCACTTCTCCATCAAAAATAACTTTTGTTATTGATGACATTGGGCTTTGGTGGAGCTTGTGTTTTTGCAATGTTGAAACTCTTTTCTGGTATTGATATTTAAGCTTGGGTTTTCCTCTCACTTTGTGTATGATTATCCTTTGATGGTAAAATATGTAATACTTCCACAAGTACATTTTATTTTTATCTCAGTGTTCTACTAGCACCCAAGGCCTAGATGAGAAAAGAGAAACTAATATATTTTCAGTAAACTAGTGATTTATGTTATCTTAAAAAGGATCAATGAGTTTTGTACGTGGACTCCATGTCTCAAAATTGAATTAAAAAATAAGTTTTTTCCATTTAAAAATAACATTTATATTTGACATTATGGGTTTACTTGAGGACATGAATTAAAGACTTTGTGCTTAGAAGGCTTGAATTTAAATTTTAACATGTAACAATAATTGCTTTATAATATTCATATAAAATGTTTTAAACTAACACTAATAAACTTTATAATAGGGTACCTAATATTATTAGACTCATTTGTTACCTAAGGTACTTAAGGTTGTCATAAATATAGTAAATTTTCAAAGACTATTGGAGGGGATTTGTTACCGATAATTCATAAATAAATATAAAGAGGACCTTGTTCTCAAATTGGAGAGGTCGTGTTTACTACATATTTCCAAATCAAAGTTAGTGATTCCAAATGTATCACATACTACAACAACAACCAACATATCCTTCATTAGTCCAATTTAAACTCTCCAATCACTACAAAACTACACATGCATATTTGCACTCTCTATTGGGTTACATGATGCTTAAAAGCTTTTGTGGATAGTATTTTCACCATAAAAATTTTCATGGAACCTTTTGTGGCTAAAGTTGATTACTACATCAATGCAAGAAGCCAATTTTCAAAAGAAAGTAATGATAAAAGTAAGTTTTCAAGATTGTTGTTACATCATACTTTAGAGGGCATGGAGTTGTGAACGGAACCTTCAAGGAAAGCAAAAGACCAAAGAGATATTTTGGATATTTTGCATATATGAAAAGACTAATTTAAGAAGAACCATCTACATTTGAAGAAGTTGTTCATCAAGATGGAAGAAAGTTATGTAGGAAGAATATCAATCCATCTTTGAGAATGGAGTTTGGGAAATCGTTCCTAGACCTAGTGACAAATTGATTATCACCTCAAAATGGATCTACAATATCAATCATGTTGTTGATGGAAGCATAGATAAATACAAGGTCAAATTTGTTGCAAGGGATGTCTCTCAAAAGGAAGGCACAGATTATGAAGAAACCCTTGCACCCACTGCAAGGTATACTACCATTAGATCTTTGGTTTTGTTGACTGCTGCAATGGGATGGAACATCCATCAAATGAACATGAATATAGCATTTCTGAATGGGACCATTGATGAGGAAGTATACATTGAGAAACCCGAAGGATTTGAAGAAAATAGCAGGGACACTCATGTCTGTAGACTCAAGAAGGCCCTGTATGGTTTGAAGCACACTCCTAGGGCATGGCATACAAGAATGGATGCATATCTTCTAAGAATTCAGTTCGTGAAGAGTTATGTTGATCCTCATCTCTACATTAAGATTGTGAATAATGAGCCAATCATTATTCTATTATATATGGATGATCTATTTATCACAGGTGTGGAGAGAAGAATACAAGAATGTAAGAAGATGTTGGCAGTCGAATTTGAGATGAAGGAGCTAGGACTGATGCATTATTACCTAGGCCTAGAATTATGGAAAAATCCTGGGGAGATATATTTGGGGCAAGGAAAGCACATCATCAAGTTGATGCAGAAATTTGGGATGATGGATTCCAAGCCCATGACTACTCCTATGATCACCAATCTCAAGAATTTGAGGAGCTCTGCCTCAAGTCTCATGGATCCTACCTCCTATCGTTAATTGGTAGGTTCTCTGATGCATCTGGTAAAAACTAGGTCGGATATATGTTTTGTTGTGAATATCCTCAGTCAGTTTCAGTTGGAGCCTCGTCATGGTCACTGGATAATTTCCAAGCATATATTGATATATCTTCATGGTACGATACATCATTGCCTAAAGTACAACAGAAAGGAAGTCAAGTTGATTGGCTTCACAGATTCATATTAGGGTGGCAGTGAGACCGGTGGAAGAGGCACTATCGGAGGATGCTTTAGTTTGGGATCTTCGATGATCTCATGGATGAGTAGAAAGCAAGATATTATTGCTTTGAGTAATGTTGAAGAAGATTATGTGGTTGCATGTGAAGTAGGAAAGGAGGATGTATGGTTGAGGAATCTTCTAACAAATTTGTTCGAGAAGCCTCTAGATCCTAGTGTGATTAATTGTGATAATCATAGTTGAATCAAGATGTCTAGAGATCCCGTGTTTCATGCTAGGACAAAGCATATCAACAATAAGTTCCACTATATTAGGAACTTGGTGTAGGATGGGATCGTGAAGCTACAGTATGTCCTGATAGACGACCAAGTAGTTGATATACTAAAAAAGTCTCTTCCTAATAAGAAGTTTGAGTATCTTAGAAGCATGCTTGATTTAGTTGATATTGTTGATTTTGTTGATGATGATAAAAGTTTGGAAGAGATTTGTTGAGGTCTTGTGCGTGAGACACATTGTATGGGAGGACATTGTGCTGACACTATGATTTGATGTCTAGTTCCCAAAGTAGGGAGGGTGGTGTTGGTTATGGAGCTCTGACCTCATATATGCATCTAGATCCTTGGGTTGATGGTTAGAAAGTAATCCTGATGGTACCTAGAATGGCTGAAAGCTTTAGTCCATATTAATCCCACTTGGATAGATTTCCCTGGTGAGGAATCTAGTATGTGGCATTGTGGTGCCTAAACTGTTGAGATACCTTGGATAGATTACCCTGATCAGGAATCTAGTCCATGGCATTGTGCTGCCTAAACTCTTCATAGTTCATATAGTTGAGATCTTATGTATGAATACTTCCTTAGTTAAGAGGGAGCGTTGAAAAATGTAACTAGGTTCGGCCTTCATAAAATGTATTTGTCAAAAGAATTTTTATTATTTTTACAATGACTTATTAAAGCATGGGTTTCATGCTTAGGTCATCATTTTATTAGTCAAAGTCCCCATTGAGGACTCCTAGGATTAATAAAGAGTTAATACAGTCATTGTATATTTTATGAAACCCTTCTTGGGCTTTCGAACGATGTAAAAGAATTATTTTTTAGTCATAAATAAATTATGTAACCTCCACACCAAGTCGGCCTCAACGAAGGTAATTCGACCACATTCTAAGGCTATATATACAAGACAACCTAACTTCATTTGAGCATCTCACTCTCTCAAGCATAGTTCAATCTTTGGAAGCTGGGAGTTGGGAAGAAGTGTGAAGTTGAAGGAAGGGTCCAAAAGAAGTGTGATTTTCGTCAAGGAGGAAGGGAAGAAAAAAATTGAAATTTTGGTACCTCTCTCTCTCTCTCTCTCTCGTGTGGGTTGGTTTGGGATACCAAAGTCTCCTAGTCTAGGTCGAAGTTGTTGCTGATGTTAGAAGCTACCAAGTTGAATTTGTTATGGTCGAAGTGTTGTTGTTGCTAGGTCGAAGGTTGGATCGAAGAAGGAGAGGTTGGCTTGGTGTGGAGGTCTTTGTCTAGGTAGAAGAGTCTCCAGGAAAACTATTGAAGGAAGAGAATTTGGTTGGGTTTTCCCCTAGATAGGGGTTTTTCCTTGACATAGTGCCTACATCTTATGTCTTGTGTCTTGTGTTTTTGTGATCTTCGTGCACACATAATTTGGTAATTGCTTGATGAAAGATAATATAACAAATAAGTAAAATAAGTCAACATAATTCACAAGTAATTATCAAGAAAGAGAAATCTAACCCTAATCCTACTAGCATTGATTTATAAACATGTGTCTTAGTCTTGGAGTGGAAAATAGGTCAAGGTTCTTGGTCTTTGTATTTGTCAATTGAGGTCTCTATAAAAAGAAGAATTTTTTCGGGTTTTCCTCTCAAGTGGGAGAGGTTTTGGCCCTGGCTGACAACCTACATTCTGTGTCTCTTGTCTCTTTATGGTTTATACCTTAGTAATTGCTTGATGAAGAAAAGCAATAATAATCTAAGTAAAACAAGATCCTAATCTAAGAAATTAAAAAGCATTCACAAGAAGTTATCTAACGAAGAGAAAACACTTAATCTCAATGTCCTATATTTCTCAACTTGGTATCAGAGCTAAGGTGACAAATTCAAGGAAGGGCATCTCATCAAGCGACACTCAAGGATCAAATCTCGAGGAAGACATCAAAAAAAAATATCATCTTGAAGTCAAGATATACAAAGGAAACATTATAACACTAAGGAGTCTACAAATAAGTCTTGGGATCATCATCAAGAAAAGAAGGCCAAGTTAAAAATATCTATGAATCAAGGAAGCTAGATCAAAAGGCGTTGTCATCAAGATTCTAAGATGATCTCTCTCTCAAGCAATACCCTTACCATTGAAGACATCATCACGAATTCATCATTGATCTTCATCAACAAAGACTCCACCATCAAAGGATCCTAAGGGATCTCGTTCTCTGTGGGATCAAAGATCATTCTTGAAGAAAACTACCTTTATTAAGGAGAAGTTTTCTATCCTCTATATCGTCATCAACATCAAGGAAGCAGCAAGAAAAAGGAGCATCCTATCAAGTAAGTATATCTATGTCAACATCTAAATCTGTCAAAATGTCCTTTTGCAAGGAAAGCAACAAATTGGTTGGGGCCTCAAACTATCTTGCATGAAAGAAAAGGACAGATCTAAATTTCATTGAAAATAAGGTTATGGAACATGTCAAAGGATCTATCACTAAACTAGGAAAGGAATATGCTCAAGCTCTTGCAAAGTCTATGAAAGGATTCTCATAGAATCCATCAAGGATCCCCTCATCCCATATGTATCCAAACTCGAAACTTCAAAAGAAATCTATGACAAACTGGTAAATTTCTATTTCGTAAGCACTACTGGAGAAGTCATCTCATTAAGGAAAGAAATATACAAGTTGAAAATTTCAAGGGACTATGGAATAGCCTCATACTTTATGAGGATATCTGACATTCGAGATCAACAACAAGATCTAGGAGAAGTCATGTTTGATAGAGAAATGGCTACCATTGTATTGAATGCACTATCAGAGGAGTGGGGTAACATTATTTCAAGTATTTATGGGAAGAAAGAAGCTACTCCATTCCAACATCTATGGTCACTGTGAAAGATAGAATAATCTATACTAAAGGCCAAATCTGATGTGGAAGCATGTGAGCAAATTCAATTTTATGCTACAATGACAAGAAGAAAGGGAAAAATTGGAAAGTTTTGTTCTTAGAAAAAGAAAATGGACATGTCTAAGATTCAATGCTATGGGTGTCAAGAATATGGGAACTACAAAAGAGATTGTCCTAAGATCAAGGAGGACAATAACAAAAGAGGAAGAGAAGAAGCCCATATCACCGATGAAGTGGAGGAAGTTGAAAAGAAGAAATCCAAGAATAAGGAAGCAAGAGATCTCTATTATGATTGAGATAGTCTTCCTTACCTAAGTCATTTTCAAGTTCCTAATTCCTCTGTTGTAAGATATAGTTATCACAAAGAAAAATAATGGGATGCATCAAGGCATCATAGAAGCATTAAAAACAAGATCTCGGGACATCATCATAGAGAAGCAAGAAAGATGGTTAGAATCTATGGCAATTAACAATGAATGATATAGCTCTTGGGAACCTCATTCGAAACATAAGTGACACTTATGGAAAATAAGAAGGTCATCTAGTACAAGGTTCATCATACATCTATCAAAAGGAAACATATGTTGAAGGGGATACTTTATATCCTCAAGATTGATGGAATCTTCATTGAAAGGTTCACTGATCAAGAGGGGGGCAAGTTTTTCATCAAGAATTCCAAACTTGTGGAATTCATGGGATGATGGTATGATGACATAAAAGTGAAGAAAATCAATGGATTGAAGCTCTTTCAATCAAGGTAGTTGCTGCAGGAAGTCTAGATGACCCAAAGAAAAAATGAGGTATGTATGCTTACATTTGATATTGTAGAAGTCGTGTCATATGGTTGCAGATATCATGGACCAATGCTCTACCTTAAGAGCATAATCAAAAGAAAGGATCTCCTCCCTCAAAGGAATCCAGGAATGCATGGGTCACACATTCACTAGATGAAATCAACATAATATGTCCTCATATGAAGTATGAGGTGGTTGACTACAATTGAGGAACTCTGATTGGAAGCTCCTGGGAATGAAATGTGTGAAGAAAGGAAGGAAGAGATCATGGGATATGAAATCATGGAAGAAGGCAATCAACATCCAAATACCAAGAAGATTTAACTAGGATATCTCCATGAAAGATATTGAGACTTTGATGGAGTCTGAAAAAGAAAGAGACCCTTGACCTATATATATCTTTGGGAGATATGTCGATATGTCTGCGAGATGTTGATGCAAACTAGAAGATGTCATGATGAAAGACCATCATAAAGGTAATGTTGATTTTAATGTTCATTCCTTTATTTGTGAACAAATATCTAGATGGGTTTATGCAGGGTTGTCGATGGAAGATCTATGGATGTCTTCCACCATTGATGCACATGTAGTAGGACGAAAGATCCTTAAGGAAACATGGCATGAAGGAAGGCTAGATATGGACTAATGGATCACTTTTCGATGATGACATGGCTGACTCTTGGATGAAAGTGATGGATAGTCGGTGCCCTATGAAGAAGTCCCAAACACGAAGACTCCTCGATAACGAAAATAAGTTCATGACATCGTGAGGAGGAGCTCTTCAAGCAGTTGGTTGTTCCATCATCTCCACCTAAGGAGCTATTATAAGTCCCTAATTAAGAGGGAGCCTAGAAATTAGTTTCTTCTTGGAAGAAACTTGGAAGCCAAATTCCTAAGCTAAGAGGGAGTTTAGGTACATTCCTTCCGTAGGAATGAGTACATTCCTTTATTGGACTAGATATGTCCTCCCTAATTAAGAGGGAGAGATAAACACATAATTCTTGTCCTCACTTGGGAAGGCAAAATGGAGGATTGGGTAAACATATGGAATTCAATGCTCTTTGAGGATGAGTTAGGGCATCCAATATAAGAGTAGTCGTAGAGGACTAATATTCTTTGAGGACATGGAATCCAAGATAAGAATAGTCCTAGTGGAACACACCCTCAGAACCTGGGCGAGGTATGTTCCGAGAGAGACAATGATGAGGGTGTCTATACATCATTAATCTTGCCAACATTGTGCTCAGATCTCGTGGAGAGATAGAGTTGTTAGTCAAGGCCTTGTTATGTGACAATGCTAGTTGATATGATGTTAAATAAATGGGTTACCATTCCGACTCTTCCTATGAGAAATTCTTCAAATTGAGAATGGCCAAGTACCATTATGAATACCTCTCTAGTTAAGAGGGAGTGGTAAAAAGTGTAACTAGGTTCAATGTTCGTAATGACATGTGTAATTATGATTTTATGTAATTGATTTAAAGAATAAAAATAAAAATTATTATTGTAATTCTTGTCTCATGGGTTTCATGAGCAAGGAATTTTATTTTTAGTAATGGCTCCCATTGTGAGCCTTTAGGATTTTTCATCTAGTCATAAAGTCAAAGAGAGTCAATCTTATGTATGAAGGACTCTTCTTGGGCATGTTACATTTGTATATAAGGCAATGAATGTGTCAAATAGCCCCCCAAAACAAACACAAGCATCTCCCTTCAAGTTGGCTTCAAGAAGAATAATAATACCTCTCCAAATGACATGTCGGCCTAGCTTGTTGTCAAGTTGGATTATTACCATGGGAAACAACTATAAATAGGCCACTCGACGTCATTTTAGAGCAAGTAATTTCAGTCATGATCTGCGATTGGAAGAAGTGTGAAAGGTTCATGCTCTACGATTGGAAGAAGTGTGAAAGGATCAAGGAACGCAGCCTATAACCAGCGAGTGAAAGAAGAAGAAGATCGAACTATTTCAGAACTGTTTTGGGCTTTATCTTGTCACAAGTGCGAAGTAAGGAGACAAAATATGTTGCAGAAGTAACCGAGAATATTGCTGGAGGATCCAAGGTTGGTAAGGTTGCTTGAAGAAGTCGAAGTCATGAAGCCAAAGCATGTGAGTGAGTCTACCCTCCAAGAGAAGTGGTGACAAGCTGTAGAAGTCGATTATCATACTTCTCACATGTTATAATTAGGGTTGAAATAAGGTACAGGTCTAAAGCAGAAGTAAGTCAAAGTTAAAGGGTAGCCAAGAAGGAAGAAGAAGCAGAAGGTTGACAATATTTAAGGATCTCATCAAGGAAGCTTTGTATCTTGTTCTTGGAGTGGAAAATAGGTCAAGGGTCTTGGTCGTGGTATTTGTCAATTGAGGTCTCTATAAGAAGAAGAATTTGTTTAGGTTTTCCTCTCAAGTGGAAGAGGTTTTGGTCCTCGTTGATAGCCTACATTATGTGTCTCTTGTCTCTTTATGGTTTATGCATTAGTATTTGTTTAATGAAGAAGAACACTAATAATCTAAGTAAAAGAAGATTCTAATCTAAGAAAGTAAAAAGCATTCACAAGTAGATATCTAATGAAGAAAATAACTTAATCTCAATGCCCTAGATTTCTCAACAAGAACTACATTGTTCTTTTTGGTCTTAGGTTTTTCGCAGTGTGGGAGATTAGTGGTTCTTTCATACCACTATTTGTTTCCTTGGATGGCAATATTAAAGAATGATATTACCATCTTCATAAGTTTTCCCTTGAAGAGTTTGAAAACTTATGGTTAGGAACCAATCTCTATAACTTTTGTTGAAACAAGAATAAGAAGTGGAATATGGAAAAAATTGTGTTTCATACAAAGGATCAACCATTGAAAACTTTTAATTTTATTTCAACAACTTCGGATGCTTTGAAGAAGCTTGAAGATCATTGTGTTCTTATGGTTTTTCTTGTTAATTCAGAGAATGCATTTAGGTTTCAATATTGCATTAATGATTTTGCATGAAAAGATGAAGATAAGAAAAGCTCAAGGGTTGCAATTTTCTAGTATGCATACATAAAAGGGTTATGCAACATTTGTAATGCTTGAATTCATGCTTTAGTTTGGTGAGTGCCTTTTTGAATAGACAAATATCATTAAGCATGTGAGTCTGATGCATGATTATGTATTTTGAATGGGATATGCACTTGAATAAAATCTTGCTTTTTGCAACTTTGATTTTACATTTTGTTCACTTCAAATTATAGCTTCAAACATCGAATTGTTATTGCAGATTTTTCAGAAACAAAGGATGTTATACTCTCAAGTGACTTGGCATTTTAGATTTTTGTGAAGCATAAAGTGTTGTGATTTCTGATTTCTTGTGCTAACTTGAAATACGAATAGTGAAATATTTGCTTGTTACAAAATCTCATGCAAGCATAGCACTATAAATTTGTTAAGTGATGAGGTGATACCATCGTTTTTATCGCCTTAACTCTTTT
The DNA here is from genome assembly GCA_000404065.3 of Pinus taeda. Taxonomy (NCBI): domain Eukaryota; kingdom Viridiplantae; phylum Streptophyta; class Pinopsida; order Pinales; family Pinaceae; genus Pinus; species Pinus taeda. Next base: position 20,198 of record APFE031104229.1, on the reverse strand, counting down.
GCATTTCATTTAAAAAATTGTTAATAAGAGTAGGCATTCTTCAAGTGAGACTTGCATGCCTAACTTAATATAACTTAACATTGAAGCCATATACAAAACTTGCATTTAAATTGATCTTCAAAGTAGTTCTATGAGAATAAGTTGCAAATGGAGAAATAGTTACAGCTTTTTTTTAGATGAAAAAAATGTTGGTTTATATTATGTATCTGTGAACATATTCAAAAATGAGTCATGTGTACATCTAAACTTTCATATTCAAAATGTTTCTATCAACAGATCCAGTTATAGATCTATACATATCCTTTCAAACTTAAAAAGATGTTAATAATGTCAATAACTGCCATGATTGAGATAGTGGCATCTGCCACAACTGACTGTGTCAAAAAGAAAGAGCATAACCATATAAACTTAGCATAGATATAATAAGAAAATTCAAAACCATAAGCTATGGGAGAGGAAAGGTTCCCTCAGCGGAAATTGTCTCTCCCTCCAGATAAATGCAATGTATGGTACCAAAATAATCAACAATCCCATGCTTTGACAACAAGTCTGCAACTTGGTTCTTCTCGCGATAAATGTGCTAGAAATTGATTGATGTAAAGGTATCATTGAGAAATTTGATCTGGGCGATCCATGCTAAAAGATGTGGGGGCGAGAAATCCAATGTTGTCGATAAGCCATTGATGAGGATTTGTGAGCCCCCATACACAAATAAAGCATCAACACATAGCTGCCTGGAAATCCACAACAGGCCCCAAAGAGCCAAAGTTTTTTTTCCCTCATGTTTGTACCATGTCCACCATTCCAATGGAACCTACACTGGGAAATATGGTCCACTTGAAGCCAAACAGGCAACCACAATTTGAATTATGAGCAGCTCCATCAAAGTAACCCGCCGGAAAATGAATTGCATTTGGAGAAAATATGTGGGATCTATCCTTTATCGTGTGGATTTGGATTCTGACATCCTGTAGGCTAAGTAGATGTTGTGTATAATAAAATGGGATTTTACCGTAATCCCTTCAAAGATAAGTCTACTTCTAGCATTCCATATTTCCCAGGGAGTGAGGAAGGGAACAATCTTTACCTTTGTGTCGTGTTGCAGCCACTATAAATAGCAATCGACCATGTTACCAAAGTGCATGTAAGGAAAGTTTAGTGCAATAGATATGCCACTCCAAACACTGGATGCAAACTGACATTCTAAGAACATATGCAAGTTATTTTCAATGGAAGTCCTACATAGGGGGCATCTCCTCAGTCCCATCCAGCCCCTCTTGCACAAATTTTCCCATGTAAGGTTTTTATTTTTCCATACCAACCAGTTAAAAAGTATGAATTTAATGAGGATGTCAATTTTCCAGACCATAGTAAACCATCATTGTTGGAGTAGATTGTGGTGTGAGTGAATGATATACCTATAAATATCTGCCACCTTGATCAGATTTGTACGAAGCTTCCCCGCCCAATAGAGAGTCCCCGGGTTCATATCTGCAAAGTCCAGTGAACCGAAGTCGTAGGATGTATTCTCCCCACTCAACATCAAGTATATTCGTCAGTCCCAATGACTCTAAACTTTTCCAAATTGTAGAGCAACCATTCCATCCATCAATGACATGTTCAAGTGTGAAGATGCCTCTTTGGTGGAGACGTAGTATCAAACCTTCTAGTATGTTATGTGTGACCTCCACCTCCTTGGTGTTATCCATCCCGATCATGATTTGATTCCCTCTACCAAAAGACTATCAAATTCTCTGCAAAAATATGTCTCTCACCTTTTGGAAACATCTCCATATGTAGGAAACCAAGTTGTTTCAATAAGGCCTAATCTAATCCATTCCCATATCCTCTTGTTCTGTAAATACTTTGAAGCAACTATATCTCTCCATATACCATCTTTGAAGAATCCATGCCACACTGATTTGATGAAGAGTGCCCACCCAAATAAGTTGATGTCTAAGATGCCCCATCCTCCCAGGTCCATGGGAAGTGTTATATTATCCCATTTGGTTAGGTGGTATTTGTGGATGCCTTTGTGACCATACCAAATGAATTGTGCCATAGTTTGTTTGATCTTGTTGATGACAGTCACGAGAAGTATGTACAAGTGTGCCCAGTAAACCGCTAGTTGTTGTAGAACTGCTTGTACCAAAATACATTTGCCTCCCAATGACGAACTCCTATGTGCCCAGCCGTTTATCCGCCTCCTGTATTTGTTTAACGGCCACTACCAATCTGAAATATTATATCTATTTGGCTTGATCCAGAACCCCAAGTATGTGAGTCCCTCAAATAAAGGCAGAGTCCTGAAGTTGAACATGCTCCCAATATCATTAATCTCCCTGGGGTCTTCTATTGAATATAATATAAAATATTTCCCTTCATTTGCCTTCATACTAGAGTCGTCCCCAAAATGTTGTAGAATGTCATGGAACTGCGTCCATTGTGGGCAGGAAATCCTTCCAAAGGCTAATATGTCATCTACAAAGAAATTATGAGAGATCCTGATACTAGCCGCCAATCTTATTCCATTGAAAAGTCCCCCCGACATTGCCCCCCTTAACTTGACACTAAGGCAATATGAAAAGTAGAGGTGAAAGCGAACATCCCTACTAGCAATGAAGAAATTTGAGGGGTAGCCATTTATCAGTACCACCAAATGGGTTGTTTGAACACAGGCCATAATCCATTCTACAATAGCCGATGATACACCAATATTTGTAAGAATAAGTCTAAGGAAAGACCAATCAACATAATCATATGCTTTCCAGAGGTCCACTTTCATGTCATCATGTTTCTGGTGTGTATCGAATGGATAACCTCCTGAGCAATGTCAACAACATCATGTATCAGTTGTTATGGAGGAAGCTCGATTGTTCCCTTGAGATGTGGCTAGAGAGGGTTCCCTTGATGTGTTCCACAATTATTTTGGAGATGAGCTTATAAGTAATGTTGCAAAGAAAAATGGGTCGATAGTCAAGAAATGTTGTAGTGGCAGATATTTTAGGGATTAGTGCCAAAAAGGTGGAGTTTATTGCTCCCATTACTCGCCCCTAAGACCGAGATTCTTCTACCATGTTTACCAAGTCCGCCCCGACCAAATCAAAGAAGTGAATGAAAAACTCTACAGTCCACCCATCAAGGCCCGGACTCCTTTCCTTTGCAAATGTTTTCAATACCTGCAGAAATTCTTCTGATGTAACCAGTCTGTATATTTCCACGTTCTGCTCCTCATTGAACATATGTGGGAACTCGTTCAATCCCGAAATCTGGTCTTTAGTATAATTTCCCTGTCACTTCTAATATAAAGTTTGGAAATGTTGTATTGCTTCACAATGTATCTCCTCAATTGTATATGTGACAGTCTCATCTAATTTCTAAATTTTCCATATGGTATTTTGGTTTTTTCTTTGATTTGCATATCAATGAAAATATTTTGTGTTCTTGTCGCCTTCCCATAACCAGAGGGCTCTGCTCTTTAGCCTCCAAGTCGCCTCTTGAATGTGGAAGATCTATAGTTTCTTGCCCTCCAGTGATTTGAGAGTGTCCCAAAAGTTTCCAAAAGTATTTCCCTGCTCCATCAAACTATAGAGTTTCTCAATTTCTCCCGATATATCCTTCCAAAAGTATTTCCCTGCTCCATCAAACTATAGAGTTTCTCAATTTCTCTCGATATATCCTTCAGTTCTCTAGACATAGCTTTTTTCTTCTCTCTTTCCCATATTCTAACGCAACTTTTTAATGCCTATAGCAATCCAGACAGGTACAACATCAGGGACTCTCTATCCACCCGAGGTTGTGCCCTCCAAAAATTGCCGACCGAAGAAATGAATTCCTCATCCTCCAACCATATTCTATTAAATTTGAAAGGTATGCCCAAACAAGGGCACTCCAGTCTCCACTGTAAAACAATCGACATGTGGTTAGAGATCAAGGATTTTTCTACCCATGATCACATGCAACCTAGACTCTCTAGCAGGGTTTCATGTATTAAGAATTGATCCAGTCTTTTACTAATGTGGTCGTCACCCATACGACCATTGTGCCAAGTTGGAGTCAGAGAAAGAGGTCAGATATCCAGTAAATGATTGGACTCAAATAACTGGCAAAGATGGTCAGTGAGGGGATCCGCCCTACATCTAACACCCCAACATTCATCCCCAGACAAAACTGAATGTTCTGAGCTACCTTGTGCAATATCTGCATTGCAGCTCCAACATCCATCACCACATTGTCTTTGATGTTCGTTGTATGAAAACCTTCTTCAGCAATGTTCCAGAAGATGTCATGTATGGTGGCATAACAGTCATTTGAAAGGGATACACCAATAATCCAAGCACTATTGGTGTATAGTAATGTCCCAAGCCAAATCAATATGTCTAGGAAGTCTACTAGAGAACCCATTTCCACCAGGATCCAGGCGACCCGTTTATCACTTGCACCCATACATTTTGGATTGACGTATACAAATCTACCAATATGGTTGCCAATCTCCATGAAATCCTGCGAGTCAAGAATTCCAAAGGGAGGCCCAGTAGCTTAACCTTGAGAAAGTTATTCCTTGGAGTGTCTTGAAGGGGATTAAACCCCACATACCAGTTATGAAGGTGGAGAAAACTACATCCGCAAACCCCAAGGGATGTTCCTAATGTGATCCAAGTCCTCCTAGTTGTACCATCCATTCATTAGGCTGCTCACCTTAAGTAGATACCCAAGAATTGATGTCCAGGTTTTGTTTACCACTGCATGTCGTGTTCCTTCATATCAGCAAAATACCGCCTTCCCACCAAAGCTCTCTTCCGCAAGCTAGTTACGCAATCCACATAACACCATATCCAAAATTGAGGAGTTTTGTGTGGAGGGGTTGGTGGGTTTTCCATGTGCTCGCGGACCATGTTGATTACCGCCCAACTGAGATGAGTGCCACATGTGATGCATGCACCAGAAGTAGGGAGGTCCGAGTGACATGCGTTAGTGTGGCAGGGAATCGACGAGTGGTGTGGGTTCTGTGCTTTCCACTGCAAGGGTAGCATTTAAAAAGCTTACTAAGTCAACACATCAACGACCAGAGAGGCCACGAAATCAGTCAGGTGGGCCATGAGACAAAAGGTGAGTAATGATAAAAAAGAGGATGTCAGAAAATATAAAGGGGATCCAGCAGTGTAGCAGAGGGCAAGTGGTCGGGGACTCGGGGCAGGTATCCAAACGCGGGCAATAAGGGTGGATGGAGAGAATAATATCGGGAGGGCAGACCGGGTATAGCAGGAGCGGAGCCGTTTGCAATCTCGAGAAGATAGATCTGACAGGGGTAGGTAAACCCAGTCCTCACCGAAGTGGATCTGGGCATAGAAACGCCATCATTTCAAAATATAGATCCAAACATGCAGGTATATTGTCAAATGGCAATAAATGGAATACAATACCGTCACCACAACTCAATGTGGTAAAAGCTCAGAACGCACCAAAAATCGAGGGTGGGAGAATAAAATATATCATGTGTGCTCATCAAGTATTTATATCCCACCAACAATCGTAATAAAAATGCCAGTGAACAAATATGTCCACCACCTTTGAAGATATTTCGCCCGCCGCCTCGAAAACGATTGAAATCAAATTTGCCCGAGATCGCTTGTCGCAGTGATAGATGTCATGTATTCAGCAGATCGAGGATCCAATTCAGATTATCTCAGAAAATAGAAATTTCCAATAGCTTGTCGGAAATTCCAATAGCGTCGTCCCCGGCCGAGCCCAGATCATAGCAGGCGGTAAGACAACAGTTAAAATATTATTCACAACAATAGCACCCCTAACACTTCCACCACTTATGATAGCATCTAAAACCAAGCTCTTTGCATGGTCGTGAAAGGTAAAAAAGATCCTAACCATTTCTTCCACAAGAAATACAGCTTCGATTGGTTCTAGGGAACCTCGAGGTCAATGTCTTCTGTCGGATTTATGATCTTTAGACGATGTTTCCACCCAAACATATGGCCTTCGGCGTCGATACTCGACATGTTCTATAAAGATAAGATATAGAATGAATAGAGCTACGAACAGGAGCAAAAAATTTTGAAATGTCTACAGAATAGGGTAATGAAACATCCCCTGAGACGAGTGGGATTCAATAGGCCGGTGAGAGGTCAACAATGTCAAGAAACAGAATCCTTTATATCTATAGCAAGCTATAAACCCTTATAAAATTCCCACCATACAAAACCTGACTCTGACGGTTGACCATATAAGGACAATAACAGGTATTAAGCCTATCAATATGAAGACCACAACAAAATATGCCAGTTTCCGATTTTGATGTGTGTCCCGCCAAGAACCCCCCCACAGTAAGCCACCGGCCCAAGGAATACTCGCAATGCGATATTGCAATCCTTGTGTTTTACAGTCCCAAGCACTAAACAATCTTACAGAAATTGTTGCCAGTATCAGAGCAGATAATGCATCACCTTAAGGTCACCATTATCGCTCACCAAAGTCCAGCGTTTGCTCGCTTACACTTGCGCGGAGGTTAACACTATTGCAACTGCTTTAGCGTACCTCCACACTTTATTTTAACTATCCAAGTTATGTGTCTAATTTTAATTACACAAGTCAACATTGATTTTAAAATTCATCTCATGAAAAATTTATTGCAATATTGCAAAACAACGAAGGAAAAGAAGGCAACACCACCAAATCTGTGTGACTTATTCGTAAGCACGGTATTGTTATCAATAATCGCCTCAAAGTCTACCTATTCATGTCTTTACATTATATGCAACGATGTTGAACCTCCACATACCAGCAACGATGCTCAAATGAACCAAGGAGAGCAACATAGAATTGACACCTTCGAGCATGATTTCATGTGCCAAAACTTCACGAGGGTGTTAGTGAAAATATAATATAATAGGAAGCAAGAAACAGAGGTCCAAATCAATAAAGAGTTTATTACAAATGTGGAAGATGAACATTAACTTGCCATAGGGGTGTCAAGGGTCACCTTTGCATAATTATATGAGGTGATGTTGAAGAGGATGTATAAAGACGTATTGGCCATGAGCAAAGAGATTAAGCTCAAAGAACGATTTACAAATCAAAAGGCTTAGATGAAAACTTAGACAATGCTTATAAGAAAGGCCATGGTGTGCTATAAGATACTCAATTCCTTTGTTGAATTATACTTCACCAAGCTCATTGACATGCCATTCTTGTGACATTCAAAGACATTTTTCAATGACCAAGTCAATGAGAAGATATGAAATAGCGGCGAGCTTAATGAGCATAATGCATTTAATGGCAAATCCATCAATATTCTATGATCTAATGGCCATATTCACATGCGAAGTTTTGCTTGCCAAAATGCATATAGAATGGTGAGATGGGTATTATACATCTCTTCCTTGCTAAGTTATAGAATGTGCTTGGGTTTTCTTAATGCAATAAAAGTAATTCTTCTCTTCATTATATCTTGATATGTTCAACTTGCACCTAATAAAACAATAAAGTTAAAATATGTTTGTGTGTGTCCTTTGTAGATTTATTTCCCCATTAATCCTTGTCTTAAATAGATTAAGTATCTTATGGTGGCCTTGAGTGGTCACTCCCATTAGTTGCATTATTTTTAGTTTTATGTTAGTGAAATTTCTTAGGATTGATAACATGTTATTTAATTTATGAAAATGTGTTATGTTCCATATTATTTTTAAATA